>VDFB02179431.1:54709-88809 GCA_007258455.2 Sequoia sempervirens
TCCTAATACTTCATGCCATGAAATTGGAAATACTTACCAATCATGCTACATACTTTTATCCTCCCAAGAAACATATCTTCTCTTTTTTTTCTCATAATCCAACCATTGTATTATTTTACATTTTTTATTATTCTTTTATCTGAATGTTTAGAAGTGTACAAGTGTTTCATTCTAGAATCCATGCATGAATTATCTCTACCTAAATTTTCTCCTTCTAAAATTTAACAAGTAGGTATGAAATACTTATCATTATTTTTAATTTCATATGATTAATGTCATCTTTCTATACATCTCTCCAATTGTCCTTTTCTCAGGGTTGTCTTTGAATAATAATGATCTCCTTTCATCTATATTGAAATTATTAATTATAATAGAGTTTCCATCCATTGTAAGAATAGGGACGAGAAGGAAAAAACAATACCAAACACTACATGATCCTTTAATTTAGACTCTCAGTTTGTAACAATTGTAGGATGGCCCAAGGATATAGTAATTGGTTACCTAGTAGAGTCACCAATCTATTGGTTCTCCAACCCACTTCTAAAAAATTCTAAGAAGTTGTAAGTTTCTATACTCAAATTTATTGGAAGTATGGCCAATGAATGGGAGAATACATAATTATCTCATGCACTTTAGGCTCTATAGGACCTAGGTGGTATCCCTATCAATGTACTTGAGATTATTATGAAATGTAATAGGTTTATCATAGTGTAAAGAAGATAAGATATCCATACAAATTTGACAAGTATTTATAAGATTCATAAATTTTTTAAATAAACACTTCTTGTACCTTTAATTCTTAGTCATGAATAGTATAAATTCTATAAATAATTTATTCTTCTAATAATTTTTTTCTTTAAGTACAAATGGACTAGGAGGGTTTCTACAAATTTACCAATGCCTATTAATGGAAACATAAAATCAGAAATATTATATTCACCTTAAATTGATAGCAATTTTTTTTGTGGTTCAAAACATGTACCATTTCCATACAATGATGGAACCCATAGTTTGTGGCTTGATCAAATGTAGTTCTACTTAATAATCTCTTATGAAAAGCATGTAATGACTCAAAAAAAGGTTTAACTATAGTCCTTGAATATAAACTAACATGAACTAGCAATTCAATACTATAAATGACCATGAAGAGATTTATAACCTTTAGCTATTAATCTCTTGAATAAATATAATATCATAAAGGAGAAAACTATAAAGTAAGCATTCATTCATGTATAATGTAGCCAAAAAAAAGTATCAAGACAAACTGGATGGAAAATAAGGAAAATTTTGTATTTTCCCCAATGAATATAGAGCATGGTATATATTCTTATCCCCTTGTTATTCTAAGCTCTTACAAATGAAAAATGTATCCATATATAGAAAACATTACAAAGATACTCCCCATGGATAGATTACACATGTCTAACCACCATATTAATGATTGCATAGGCCACCTTATTTCTCCACCATTGGAAGTATATCTGAATGTATATCATTACAATGAACAATGGTTTCTAGGTAGGAAAAATGAAATTGGGTAGTTGTAGGGGCTTTCAAGTTATTAAGGGCATTCTAGGTTGTGTAAATAGTGCAAAGTGAGAGAATTGTTTGACTTTTGGGTATTAGGGGTTAGGCATACTTCATGATCCAAGCAAATAGGTAAGACTATCACCACTACTCTAGCTCTAAAATGACATATGAAGGAAGTTATCAAGATTTTGAGACCTAAGGTACCAAGGAACTCATCCCTTATGCATATAAATAATAAAATGTAAAAACTCATGATCACAATAAGGAAATATAGTGAAAAGTGTCAAGTATCACAATTTGGATGTCTCATACCTTGTACCAAATTATATATATTATTGCATCTATGACTCTATTATATCATATAGAAGGAAATGTTGGAAATAAGGGGGTTGAGGATACTAAGAAAAGAATACCCAGGAAAAGGGATGGAAGAAACTCCATCTTTGATAAGTGACTTAGTATAAGAATTAGGGATTTAGGCTTCAAAGGGAAAGCATGCCAAGAAGACAAAGTATGGTACTATAACATATTAAAATTGAAAAAAATCTCTTTTCCTTAGCTATTTTTACTTGTGAAAAAAATATGGTGGACAAAGCAAGGACTCAAATGAATATTACAACATCAAATATTTTCAATAGTGGCACTTTGGGCTATGCAGAAGGATAGGTGAGAGTGACCAATATAAAATACAAGAGTTTTTGAGTTTTGGGAATTGGGAGTTAGGGATGACTCATACAAGGTACCCAAATAAGGAAACATCTAAGCTTGTAATCCTCATGATATAACATAGTTAAAAATATCAATGATTGATGTTTGAGGATACCACAAACTAGGTACTACATCAGGAGTATTCTTGCATCTTTGACTCCAAAAATGTTTACTTAAGAAAATTTCAATAGTCGAGGATCAGGGATACCAAGGAAAAGGTACCCATGTAAGAGATAGTTAAAACTTTGGTTCTAAAAAATATGTGTAGGGAAAGATAAAAATTTGGGGATTTAAGATTCCAAAAGCTACTCAAGTAAAGGGATGGCCAAAACCCAAACTTTTCAAAAGGTAACTTAGTATAAATGATTGATGAGTTGTGAGTTGGGAACACTTCTTACAAGGTACCCAAATAAAGACAAGTTCAAACCCATGATCTGAATAAGCTAACAATAGAAAAGCATTAAGGATCAAATTTTGGGGTACTAAGGAAATGGTAATTTGGTAAAGGGATTACTAAAACTCCAGCATAGAAAAGAACTTAATGCAAGGATCTAGGAGTCAATGCTTCTATATGAAATATGTGATAGAAAGATAATTTTCAAATTCAACAAAGACAAATGAGCAAGGTGAATTTGGGTACAAAATAATATTGGAAAGGAAAACTTTGAAAGGGATGCATGAAAAGAAAACCTCAATAGTTTGAAACTCGAAAAAATTACAGACACTTAGGAATTTGAACAAAACACACACCCACACTTAAAAATTTTGTGAACTTTTACACTTTCCAACAAATGATAAATCCATGAGGGTGACAATGGACAAAACTTAGGCATTTTTGACAAATGGATACCCACTTAGACTCTCTCAAATTGGTTATAAATGGCAGGTTAAAGCTAGGTACAACAAGGTGGGAAGCAAGGACTTAATATTTTTGCATTTTGAGGTGTGTAAAATAGGGCTCCAACACCTTCTTTTGTCTTAAATATCATCTTCCATTCATCTCCTCTAATTTCAATTTGATAATATTCACTTTTCATATCTCTTTTGCTAAAATATTTTGTTCCACTTAAAAAATCCATGAGATCATATATCCTTGGTAATGGTAATCTATACTTGAGTAATTTTGTTTATTTCTCTAGAATTTGTACAAATTCCCCATTCTCCTCCTTTCTTTGGTGTCAAAACTACTAGTTCTAGACATGGACTTAGAATTTAATTTATTAATTATTATTTAAATAAGTGTGCAACTTGTTTATTCATTTCTTCATATACAATTGGTGTTAACTTATGAGTCACCTTATTAGGTAAAATTGATCCTAGAATCACATCTATATGATTGACTGATACCCCTTACTAGTAGTAACCCTTCAAATAATTATTAGAAATAATATAACTATATTGCGTCAACAATTCAGAAATTTTAGAATGAGTTACCACATCTTATACCTTTGTGGTATCCCCTTTCTCATAATAGCAAAAAATTCTTTTCTTTCAGCTTATTCTTCAAGAATTGCTTACCATTCACTATTATTACTTGTGCAAGACCATTCATTCACTTAGTGTATTCATTTAAAGGCATGAGTATGTGTTTCATTCCATCTTTTTTCAACCTATAAGTATGTTTATCTTCTATCATGTATAACTTTCCTATCAAATAATGATATACCCAAAAAAAATGACAAACATCCATAGACGTAATGTCACACAAAACTTCATCGTTATACACTCTAATCTTAAATTTTATAAGACATTATTCACTAACCAAAATATTATGGTCCTTCTAAAACCATAAAACCATAAAAGGATTAGATTCTCTAGTCTTTTTAGACTTAGCTTCTCCACCATTTCTCTTGAAACCAAATTATCAATACTACCACTATCAATGGCCACCTTGTAACATTTTCCTCTTGATTTAGATGCAGTTATAAACAACCTTTTCTTTGGTACAATTTCACCTCAACTTTTAGAAGGATGAAAAAATATTTAAATCAATAATAATGACTCATTTTTCTCTAATATGCTTACATGTTTATTAGTAGAAGAAACTTCCCAATCCACATGTATTTCTCTTGTGCTTCTTTTAGATCTTATATCATACTCTCCTTGTGATTGATGACACTCAAATACTCGATGACCTTCACCTCTACACTTGAAAAAAATAATTACTCAAGATGATATTCAACCATTTCTCCCATATCTACCCCTACCTCTTTGATAATTATTAGATATGTTGCTACAAATACTTTGTACATTATCCTTAGGGTCAACATCATCATTATGACTTCCTCTTCTACCTTCTTATTCCGTTCTCTTGAAAATATACCTCCTCTTCCTCTCTTATTATGCTTGGTATAAAATATTTAGTTCAACTTTTCCTCAAATTTTAGGGGAAACTAATATTCTTTCATTAATAGATTGGATGGTTAACATACACAATTCTTCCTATATTGATCCTCTTAAACCATTTAAATATCTAGCCATTGTTTCCCTAGTTATTCTCATAATGACTTACTCTAATAGACAATGTATAATGTTCCTTGGTATACTATTTCACACTTAAGTCTTTTTGTTTTAGACTTTTTAACCTCTTTAATAGGTCTAGTTGATAAATTGTAAGAATAAACTTAACTTTCAATTTTCTTGCCATCATATATCATTTTTATGTTTTAGTCTTGTATTTTCTATTCCTCTCTAATTGAGTTTCCTTCCACTAGATCATGACATGTCCTTTCAATTTTCTTTGAAAACTTTATTCTATCAAGGAACTATTAGCTTCATCACATTCAAAATACTCTTCAAGACCATTAATCCAATCAATTAAAACTCTTTAAGATCTTAACATCTTGGGTTCCTTACCCTCTCCTTAAAATAAAATGTCCAACATATCTTCATTATCCTCAAGTCCATCTAACAAAGCTTCCTACAATAGCCTCCACATTTTATCACCTCCTCTTCTAGTTGGAGACTCTCCTCACCTTCATCTATTTCTTTGTCAAATATGAAGCTCTTGTAAAGCATTTAAACTCTCAAATGATTTTCTTTGGTGTCTTCAACTTCTTCTAACAAATTTTCTTCTACAATATTAGAAAATTGCATTTCTATATCTTCTAACAATATTTTTTCTTTTATTGTCTCCTTTTTCTGCCACCAACTCTTTATCCTTCAAAATCATATAACATCTTAGTTAAAAAATTGACCAATCTTATGACTTGCATCCAAAGACTTGTAGCATGCCATAAAATTGCCTACAATAGTCTAAATAGAGCCAATAATAGTACCAAACATACTTGTAGCAGCTTCCAAATGACTACAACAATCACCAAGATAACCTAGAATACTATAAAACACCTAGAATAATCACACTATAAAACACCAACAATCTCCAAGATACATGTGGCAAAATATATAACACTTGTAACTTCTTATACACCTATATTATTACATTTATGTCATTATCAGTTTACATACCTTTGGACATAGGGGGAATCATGCATCCCACCTTTACATTAATACTATCAACATATTGTTCAACGTGGTGGGAATTGACCTTCCCCCTTTTACACATTGCACCTTATTGCATTATATTACCCATATGGGGCATCTTAGTTAGTTCGAGTTCTTACAATTACATCTTACATCATTGTCCTCCTTTAAGCCATTCCAATTACATTTGGAAGTATTCCATTAAGCACTATTATTTCTAGTTGTGAGCCCTTGACCCTTATAATTGCTATATGCCTTATTTTGGGACCCACTAGATGGTTACTAGCCTTAATGACCTTTGTTGTTCTCATACTTTTGGATGGTGTTGTTGATATGTGGCAACTGATCATGCAAATACTATACACTTGTAACGTATCTTAGTCGGGGTTCAGGACCGGGTCGGGCCCTAAGTGGGGGTCCAGTTGCAGAGCCCCCAATAGTGGGGGTTTGGGGGCGAAATCCCCCAATAGCAGGGGTTTGTGGGTGCAACCCTCGAAATTTATTTTTCATTAACACATCAAGGTTTTTCCCTGTTAACATGTCAAGTGAAAAAATGACTTTGTATAACCCTAATTCTAGAAGCTTCCAAAAAGGCTTGTTATAAGCGGTTGGGGTGTATGTTGTAGTATTGGATTTGTGGGATTGTAATATTCTTTGAAATGGATAATAAAATCATTGGGTGGTTGATTTTTTGTGGATATAGCCCATATTGGGTGAACCATGTTAAATTTATGTGTTGATCTCTTTTACAGTGTTATTCTTCATTGTTATTTATGGGTTATTTAATCTACATATAATTGTTAATGTTTATTGTTCCAATCTGCCTAAATCCTAACAACTGGTATCAAAGTTGTGTGTATTTTAGTTGATTGGAAAGATACCTCTAAATTTGAGTGGGAGCAATGGAAGAAGTAAAATTCAAGGATGAGAAGTTCAATGGCTAGAATTATCAATTATGAAAGATGCAGATGGAATATTATTTGTATCAAAAGGATCCATGGCAACCATTGCAAGGAAAAAAAAAAGAAAGAGGCTACCATGTCTAATGAAGAATGGGAGATTCTAGATAGAAAGGCACTGGGAACCATTTGGTTGTGCCTAGCACTATTTGTGGCATTCAATATAATAAAGCAAAGACAAGAGAGGATCTGATGGAACATTTGGCTAAATTATATGAAAAACCCTTAGCCTCAAATAAGGTATTTCTCATGAAGCATTTGTTTAATCTAAAAATGATTGAAGGTGGCTAGAATGGAAAATCATTTAAATGAGTTTAATATGATTACCAATTAGTTAACTTCTATAAAAGTAAATTTTGATGAAGAGGTGAGGGATTTCTTGGTTTATGTTCTTTTCTAAAAAGCTAGAATAGCTTGGTAATGGTTGTAAGTAACTTTGTCTCTGGTTCAAATACATTGAAATTTGATGATGTTGTTGGTGTTATCCTTAGTGAGGAAATGTGACAGAAAAGCATAGGTGAGACTTCAACATCAAGTAATTCTTTGACTATAGAGAACAAGGGAAGAACAAAGGAGAGAGGGAAAAGCCCAAAAATCATGGGAAGTCACAAGGGAAGTTGAAGAAAGGAAGATCTAAATCTAGAGGAAGAATGGATTTATAGCACAGTGGAAAGCCAAGACACTTGAAGAAGGATTGTTGGTCTTAAAAGGGAAAACAAGGAGACAAACAACATGATGATAGTAAGGAAGCTAATGTTGCAATTAATAAATTGTAGGATGCTTTAATTATGTATTTAGATAATGTTAATGATTCATGGGTAATAGATTCAGGGGCTTCATTTCATGCCACACCCCATAGGAAATATTTTATAGATTATGTTCAAGGTGATTTTGGACAACTATATTTGGGTGATGATGAACCCTATCAATTTGTTGGAAAAGGAAATATAAAAATCAAGTTGTAGAATGGAAATGAATGGTTGATACAGGAGGCAAGGCATGTTCCAAATTTGAGAAGGAATTTAATTTCTATAAGACAACTAGGTAGTGAAGGCTGCATAGTTACATTTTCAGAAAAATTATGGAAGGTCACTAAGTAGTAGCTAAAGGTTAAAAGGTAGGGACATTGTATTTGTGTAGTGGTAATACTTACTCTACCTTAGCTGCTACAAAAAAATTTGCTCCTAAGACAGTTATAGCACTTGCTACAAGGACAGAAAGATAATTGTGGCACCATAGACTTGGGCACATGAGTGAGAAAGGGATGAAGATCCTTCACTCCAGAAAGTTGCTACTAGGTCTGAAGCAAATTGACTTGGAGTTTTGTGAAAATTGTGTTTATGGAAAATAGACAAGAGTGATTTCTCAAAGTTGGGAAAGAGAAGAAGAGTGAGAAATTAGAGCTTGTGCATTCAAATGTATGGGGACTAGCTCAGGTATCTTCTCTTGGTGGCTCTTGTTATTATGTTACTTTTAGTGATGATGCAACTAGGAAAACATGGGTGTATTTCCTAAAACAAAATTCAGAAGTATTTGAAACTTTTAAAAAGTGGAAAGCTTTGGTTGAGAATGAGACAGGAAAAAATTTGAAGTGTCTTAGATCTGATAATGGAGGTGAGTATTGCAGCAGAGAATTTGAAAATTATTGTTCATACAATGGAATTTGTAGGAAGAAAACAATTCTTGGAATCCCACAAGAAAATGGTGTGTCTAAGAGGATGAAGAGGACCATTATGGAGCGTGCAAGGAGCATGAGATTGCATGTTGGACTACCCTTATAGTTTTGGGTACATGTTGTACATACCGTTGTTCATTTAATAAACAATACTAGACCTTCAAATCCTTTAGATGGTGGCATTCCAGAGGAGGCATGGATGGGTAAAGGGTAAACTATTCATTTCTAAAAACCTTTGGTTATGAAGCTTATGTTCGTTTTGATATTGAAAATGGAACCAAGCTTGAGGCTAAGTCTAAAAAATGTACCTTTATTGTATATGGAGTAGATGAATTTGGTTAATGGTTATGGGATTATGAAAATCATAAAATCGTTAGGAGTAGAGATGTGATATTCAATGAGGTGGTCATGTATAAGGATCAGTTGCAGGAAAAGAAGCATGAACAAGCCAGAAAGGAATATGTGGGTGCTGGATGAGATTCCAAAAAATAAAGTGCCAGTGGTACCTAATGCTCAGCAACAACAAGTTATCCCATAGACTCCTACAAGTGTTAGACATTTTACAAGGATAACTAGACCTCCAGAAATATTTTCTCCATCATTATATTCTATATTATTAATTGATTCTAGTGAACCTGAAGGTTACGAAGAATCAATGCAGGTATATACCAAAAAGTAGTGGGAGCTAGGCATGAAAGAGGAAATGGATTCCTTGTAGAATCAAACTTGGGACTTAGTCCAATTGCCTACTGGTAAAAGAGAATTTCCAAATAAATGGGTGTATAGGTTGAAGAAAGAAGATGGAGGAAAGAAAAGGTATAAGGCTAGACTCGTCGTAAAAGGTTTTGCAAAGAAAAAAAGGTATAGATTTTGATGAAATATTTTCTCTGGTTGTAAAGATGACTTCTATTAGAACTATTCTATGTCTTGTGGCTACAGAAGACTTGCATCTTGAATAGCTAGATGTGAAAACAACATTTCTCCATGGGGATTTGGAAGAGGAAATATACATGCAGCAACCACAGGGATATGAGGTCAAGGGTAAGGAGGAATTTGTGTGCAGGTTAAAGAAGAGTTTGTATGGCCTGAAGCAAGCACCTTGGTAATGGTACTTGAAATTTGATAGTTTTATGGCTAAACAAGGTTACAAAAGATTTCATTTTGATTATTGTGTTTATTTTAAGAAATTGGATAATGGCAGTTATATTATCCTATTGCTTTATGTTGATGACATGCTTGTTGTCGGGTCTAACATGTAGTATATTAATGAACTTAAGAAAAAATTAGCAAATTCATTTGCTATGAAGGATTTGGATGTGGAAAAACAAATCCTTGGTATGAGAATCACACAAGACATGACAAACAAAAAATTATTTTTGTCTTAAATTAAGTATGTAGAGAAGGTGTTGAAAAGGTTTAACATGTAGAATGCAAAAGCAGTCGGTACACCTTTGCCTAGTCATTTTAAGTTGACTAAGGAGATGTGTCCAAATACATAAGAGAAGGAAGAAAAAATTTCAAAGATACCATATGCATCAGTAGTTGGTAGCTTCATGTATGCAATGGTATGCACAAGGCTAGATATTTCACATGCAGTGGGAGTTGTGAGCAAGTATATGAGAAATCCAAGAATGGAACATAGGAATACATTAAAATGGATTCTCTGATATTTGAGAGGTACTACTTCAAAGAAACTAAACTTTGGAGGAACAAATTCTGCTCTAAAAGGATATATTGACTTTGATCTGGCAGGTGATATTGATAGCAAGAGGAGTACTACAAGGTATGTTTTACTTTAGGAGGTACTGCATTCAATTGGATTTCCAAGCTGCAAAAGGTTGTTGCGCTTTCAACCACTGAAGCTGAGTATGTTTTTGCTACGAAAGCTAGCAAGGAGATGATTTGGTTACAACATTTTCTAGAGGAATTCAGACAATGACAAGAAGATATCCCTTTGTACATTAATAGCTAGAGTGGCATTCATCTTGCTAAGAATTCAACTCTTCATTCAAAAACTAAGCATATATAGCTCATATACCACTTCATCCAGTTAGTTTTGGAGGATGGACAGTTGAAGTTGGAGAAAATTCACAAAAGTGAGAATCCTGCAGAAATGTTCACAAAGGCAATTACTTGGGAGAAACTGATTTTCTCGTCAATGTTCATTGGCCTTCATGACTGATAATGGTGGATATAAGAAACTAGCTAGACTTGTAATCTAGTGGGAGTTGCAAATGCAGCGGTGTTGTCTAGGGTCAGTCTCCAAGTAGGAGATTGTTTGGTGTGGAGATTGATCAATATCCAAGTGGGAGATTGTTGGTATGTGGTGACTAATCATACAAATATTGTACACTCGTAATGTATCCTCATCAGGGTTCGAGGTTGGGTCGGGCCCAAAGCAGGGGTTTGGGGGCAATAGCCCCCAATAGTGGGGGTTTGGGGGTGGCAACCCCTAATAGCAAGGGTTCGAGGGTGCAGCCCCTAGAAAAAAAATTCCATTAACACGTCAAGGTTTTTCCTCGTTAACATGTCAAGTGAAAAAACAACTTTGTAAGACCCTTATTTTAGAAGCTTCCAAAAAGGCTTGTTATAAGCAGTTGGGATGTATATTGTGGTATTGGATTTGTGAGATTGTAATATACTTTACATTAGATAATAAAATCATTGGGTGGCTGAGTTTCTATGGATGTGGCCCATATTGGGTGAACCATGTTAAATTTATGTGTTGATCTCTTTTGTGTTATTCTTCATTATTATTTCTGGGTTATTTAATCTATACATATAATTGTTAATGTTTATTGCTTCAATCTTCTTGAACCCTAACAATTGCATTATGGGGCATATGTATATCCTAGTTCCTTACATATTTATGTAAAAATTAGTAGGAAAATACAAGCCACGCCACTAATCTATTGTCTATGTTAGCAACACCATTCTTATTCATCTTGATCCGAAATCCTACCCATGTGCTTACACAATTTAGTCTCTACAATCATTGCTATATGATTAGATGCTTATATATTTACATGCTTTGATTATATTTTTCATGTATTTTTTCCCCTTTTCCAACAACTCCTTGTATCCTACAAATACAACCAATTAATGGAAAAGGGGAAGAGTGAGGGTAGGGCATATCTAATCACTAATGTTCATATGTTTAGATATGGTAGTTACAAGTGTTATAGAGATCTCTTATAAAAAAATACCTAGAAGGTAAACACACATGATTATATCCTCACAAGATCTATTACTGTATACCTACCTCATGATGATATCCTTTAAGTTTCTAAAATTTTACTTTAGTTGTAAATTTGTGAGTGCAACCTACTTCAAAATGCATGATCTTTCTAGAATTTGCATGCACCTCAAAGTTGGGGCAAACCAAATTGACATATTATTTTGGTAGTGAATTAAAAAAAATTCCTTACCTTCACATCATGATATCCATCACTTTTATAATAAATCACAAATATGACATTACCATAACCACAACAAAAAACCATAAATCCCATGAACAAATAATACCCATATACATGAAGATCAACATTAGGAACTTGACACACATTAATCGTATCAATGGATACAACTATCACAATTCAATCATTGAAACCAAAGGAATATTTTTGCTAACCTAGTGTTTCAATCTTATTTATCATCTAAAAGGGTAAGAGTTGATTCAATGGAAAATGTAACAATAGCCCCAACAAGAGGAATAAATCTGAGCAATTTTATTTTATCAACATCATTGCAAGAAGGATCACATAGAAAGTTAGAATCATATAAAACAACAATGATTGAGATCAGCTTATAGCATTTTAACATCATGCAAATTACATATACCATTAATACAAACTTGTTGCATTAGTCAATAAAGAATGTTGTTAACTAAGTTGCACATACCTTCATGATTGTGATTCATGATATCTCTAGGTCCCTACTTGTTCTGATGGTGGTGGGGTACAAAATAATCCCAACCAAAGTGGATTCAAACCCTATCCACCTCTCCAAGAGGATTATGTGGCTCGTGGTAAGAGAGAGAGAGAGTGGTCATTCAAACGCTTAAGCTATGTACAAAATGTCTCCCTAGTGACACTTTTCCCAATGTGCACCTATCTATGGTAAGCTTATAACATCTTTTTCAAAAGTTATAAGGTTACGTAGGGATTTAGTTCTACCTACTTGAACTTGTTGGGACTCCACTTTCCTACTATCCATTTGTCAGCTAAGCAACCAATGGTAACCATTATTGGTGTGGAATGCTCCTAGACTATTGCCCATCTCAAGTGTAGTATTGCTTCTAGAATCTTGTCCATCTTGAGCATAGTAAAACCCCTAGACTATTGTCCATCCTAAGCATAGTACTACCACTAGACTACAGTCCATCTCAAGCATAGTACTACCTCTAGTCTATTGTCCATATCGAGCATAGTAGTACCCCTAGATTACTGTTCATCTCGAGCATAGTACTCCCCCTAGACTACCATCCATCTCGAGCATAGTACTGCTCCTAGACTTCCATACAAATCGAGCATAGTACTATTTCTTAGCTCATGCTTAGCACTAAACTAAAGGTAGGTTCCAAACTTGAAATCAATAGGCTCCCATCTTAGCTACGGCCACGTATGACACTACTAGATATTTCATAAAGAGCATCTCCTACTATTAGACACCTTATGGTGGAAAGTAACGTAATTGTTCTTCCCTGGATAGTATGTAGAGGATACCTAGTTTATTGATCCTCTGGGTATAATTTCAAGGCATGGACTAGCAAGGACTGCATTTTCATATTACAATAGAAGTACTTATTGAAATGAGAATGATTTCCACATTAATCAACTAGTCATATCAGCTATAGTAGTTCATGTGGATGGTTGTCCTAGCAACCAACAGTATAGAAGGGTATTGTGCAGTTAGTACTTAGAGCCATAATCTAGTATATTTTATTTGATGGTAATAGATTTTGAATAACACCATTGTCAATGAAGATCAGTCCATTAAGACTATAACAAAAGGACATATCCTACTCTACTTGCTTTGTAGACTTCCATTTACCTTACCTAAAAGGTAATCCCCATTGAGGTATAGATGAGTCATTTTGTACCCCATGGTTAGGAAATTAAGGCTATGATGGCAGCATGACCAAAATCTTTATGGATAGGTTAACAACTACAAGGTTTAATAGAGATTTATTATATGCTTTCACATTCTAATATGATAACAAATGCAAGGTTTTAAAAGAGATTTATTCTATGTTTTCACATTCTAATATAAGATAACAACTGCAACGTTTTAAAAGAGATTTATTCTATGTTTTCACATTCTAATATAAGATAACAACTATGATCTGTATAGGATCTAGACTATATTGCATAATTGAATGCTTATTTATTTACAATGTTTATTCCAAGTTAATAAAATCAAAATTAACTTAAGGAAATAACAAAATGAAGGAATTAACAAACTAAGAGAAGGTGAGAGAAAAGAAGAGAAGTGCAAACAGCGTTTGATTACGGAGTTCGTCACAAATGTGACTACATCTCCAGGTCCGCTCCAATAGAGAGACCGATCCGATTAATCTCCAAATCAAAATTACAATTGCACCAAAACCATTTCTTCTAGCACTTCGGCAGCATATCCATACTCCGATGTACGGAAATGGCTCCAAGAATCTCCTAGAACTCCTCTCTGTATCACCTAGCACCCGTTTCCTTGAAAATTATGAGTCTCACACTTAGCCTAACTCTCTCCTTTTCACCCCTTTAAATACAAAAATATGGCTCAAATTGGTTACTAACCAATTGATTTACAATATTTCCCAAATCACCTTTACATGGAAAAATACTTGAAAATCTCCCAATGTAATCCTTAAAATATCCTTAATAATCTTTTAAATAATATCTTTCAAGATTATTTAAGCCACCTTAAATAATGTATTTTCGGGCTTCCTTAGGATTTGTTTAATAATAGGGGTTTTGTTTGTTTTGTTTTATTTTTAAATCTTAAATATAACTTTTTTAAGTTTATTTAGTTAGGCATTCGGCCTGGCTAATCAATAAAAATAACCGCTGCCACCTTACTTACAAATACATCCGGTGGCATGTTGGTTGCTTACAATTTTGGTGGGCCGGTGGTCGCGGGTTCCAACCCGTCCGCTGGCTTTTAATAGCCAATGTTTGCAACTATCATAACAAAACCAAATGGCCACCATACATAGTAACGGCTGCGTATATAGCGCAATAGTAGAGCAGTTGACGGTTATGTGGGAAGTCACGGGTTCAAACCTGACAACACACTTTTTGTTATAACAAACAACCCGCGCGGAAGGAGGGAGGAAGACAGGGGACACATGGCACACCGAGGAGGTGCCACGTGGCGACACATGATTCGCTGACGCTGCTGACTGTACGTTGATTGTATGCAGGAACTGCCACGTGTCACCTCAGGATTGGTCCATACGGATATGCCACATGTTTGACTTTGAGTGACACATTCACTATCCGTACAGTACGGAATGCTGACGTCAACATCCATACGGTCAAAGTCAACCTTCATAGCATGATCTTTGACTGACAATAAGTTGAGCATCCAATGTCGGATTTCGACGAAACGAGTTGCATTGGAAAGCTTGCAACGAGCTCTTTGCGATGATGCCGACTTTGAAAACTTTTGATGACATCATTTTTTCCGCTTCCTGGACACCCCCTGATCCTAGTTTGACCCAAGGTTTGACTAGCCATAACTTGCACAAACGGACTCCTTTTCGCTCATTTCAAGTTGCGTTGGAATTAGGACGTCAAGATCTTTCTAATGGTGCAAATTCTGGAGAGAAATGAGACACTTCAATTTTCACTGAAAATATCCACCAGATCAAACTATTAGGTTTTAAAACAGATTTATTCTATGTTTTCACATTCTAACATAAGATAGCAACTACAAGGTTTTAAAAGAGATTTATTTTATGTTTTCACATTCTAATACAAGATAACAACTGCAAGGTTTTAAAAGAGATTTATTCTATGTTCTTCTCCATTCAAACTCATTAGTGTCTTAGCCAAATTAACTTGCAATAGAAGATTAAACAACCACAACTAATCCAATCATAACCAGTTGTTTCATCCTTTTTATTAACAAGAAACAACTTGGAAATGGGTATATAAAATAAGGCAGTGGGTAGGTTTCATTTCATGCATCCCAAATTTGACCCCAATGTACAACCACTCCCAAATTTATATATATTAACATTTAGTGAGGATTTAAACTAGTGGGAGTTTGATTCATACTAAGTCAATCATATTTCTCTAGATTGTAGCATTTAAATTTGAGATATTCAAAATAATATTTACTTAGTTTAAACCCTCAAATCAAAATTAAAACCAAAATTTAAACTAGCAAAGGGGTTTAGGAACCTGGATTGGTTTATGGAGCAGCAATGAAGAAGCCCTAGTCATCACCTACACCAATCTTCTCTTCAAATCCCATCCATGCCTCCGGATTTAGTTGCACCACCCTTCCTTCTCTCCTTTCTCCAAATCTTCGCCCAAAATGAGACTTCTAATGGTCAACTTAAAGGAGAAGATAGTCAATTTCTCCATGGCATGCCAAATTGGTTTCTTCCTGCCATTTTTTCTTGAGATTTCAGAGGTTGCAAATCCTCCTCATTGGCTCAAATTTCCTCTCCCTTCCTTCCCTCTTCACTCATGCCAAGTTACTTCCCACTGTTGGTTGATGGTTTTTGAGTTTTTTTCCCTCCTTTAGTGTTGATTGTCCTTCATCCACCTTCTTCCTCCCATGAATCACTGCAACCCTTTTTCTTTTGTTTATTTCCTTGATTTATTTTTTTGTCCGATGGAATGATTTATTTCCTTCTTTTTTCAATGGTTCGATTGAATATTCTTTATACAACACCCATCCAATTTTATATTTCATATAAATGATGATTGTTTTAGTTATTCATTGTTTTAAATTATTTTTATTTGATATTTCATAGCTATTCACTTATATTTTATTATTTATTATTTACTTGTTTTAACTTTATTTATTTATTTATTTTCCAATTTATTTACTCATTTATAGAACTTTAATAAATTTATAAATTTAAGCAATGCCAATTACCCAGAATAACTTAGGAAGACCTGATGGCTCTACCTAGCAGGGACGAGTAAACTATGGAAATTAATATATGTCCAAGGCCCTAGGTTCAATGAACCTTAGATTGACGAAAACTACAAGAAAAGTCAACACTAAAATGACATACCGATTGTCTATCTCTCATCCAATGGAACCACAATATATGTCTCACTTTGGACCCCAATACCTAAATCCAATGACAAACCTCACACAAGTCCAACAAACAAATCATTAGTCTATGTTAGTCCAAACATTTAATGCATTAGATTAAAATAACATAATAAAATCAATGATCACGTTCACTAATAATAACATCAAGGTTCACAATTAGCACACACACACACACACACTTATATGTGCTCACATATTAAAATTTGAAGTTCCACCCCTAGTCCAAATTACATCGAGGCTAGGGGTCATGCAAAATAATCATCAAGGTATCGAGGGGATATGACATACTTCCTCCCTTAAGATTAAGCTAGTTTGGCTTAATTAAATAAGTATGGATATTCTAGTTTTATTATCCATGTTCCCCATATTGGTCCCATAGGACCTTAACTTGTTGGATAGTTCTATTGTACAATTGCAAGTTTCGCTTGTCTATAATTACGAGCGGTTTGAGGTGGATATCTCTAGCACCTTCCACCTGTAGTTCCTACCAATCAATTACGTGTGTGGGGTCAGTAACATATTTCTTAAGAAAGGATACATGGAATACATTGTGAATGTGAGAGAGAGATGGCAGAAGAGCTAGTCAGTAAGCTACACGCTTGATTTTCCCAAGTATCTTGAAAGGCCCTATGTATCGAGGAGCTAGTTTAGTAGCCTTGCCAAACTTTATTGAGTTGTTATGCAATCGAACACGTAGGAACACCTTGTCTCTTGCTAAAATGTCCCTTGGTGTCTACTTGGTATCAGCATAACTTTTCTAACGATTTGAAGCCTCTTTTAGTCTTTCTCTTATAATTTTCACTTGAGTTTCATATTCTTGAAGAAGTTCCAACCCACTAGTTACTCAATTTTCTAAATTGTCCCAACCTATAGCTATTTTGCACTTTCTACCATACAATTCTTTGAATGGAGCGATGTGGATGGAAGAATGGTATGAATTATTATATGCAAATTCTACTAATTTTAGATACTTTTCCCACTTAATGGGTTGATCCATAGCATACATTCTAAGCATATCTTCCATAACCTAGTTAACTCTTTCAGTTTGGTCATCCGTTTTAGGGTGGTAAGCAATACTAAAATTGAGTTTGGTTCCCAAGGTGGTCATAAGAGAGGTCCAAAACCTAGAAGCAAACAACTTATCCCTATCAAAAATTATCACCTCAGGCATCCCATGCAATCTAATGACTCCCTTTATGAATCTTTTAGCCAAAAGTGGGGTGTCATCCTTCACATTGCCTAGTATGAAGTGTGCTACCTTGACTAGTTTATCAACCACCACTAATATATTGTCATGTTGATGTCAAATTTTAGGCAATCTTGTCACAAAATCCATGGAAAATATTGACCACTTATATGATGTGGCATATCATGAGGATAAAGTGTTCCAGTAGAATGACAATGTTCTACCTTAACTTGCTGACATTCAAGACATTTGGTGACATAGAAAGCCATTTCCTTCTTCATTCCCGACCAAAAGTAATTATTTTTTAGGTTTGCATACATTTTAGTCACCCCAAGATGTTCTTGACAAGGCACATTATGGCCTTCTATGAGAATTCTCAATCTTAAACCACCCTCTTCTAAGATATAAATTTGATTCAAATAATAGAGGATTCCATTGTTTCCCACATGGTACCCAACTTGAATAATCTTTTGATGTACTTCTAACCTCATTTGCTAACAAAAGGGATCTTGTTCAAACTACATTTGCTTAATCTTTTCTGGAAGTTCAAATTTTAGTTGTGAGATTGCAGCTAGTTTAGCCCTTCAACTTTAGGCATCTGCAACACAGTTTTATTTCCCCTTAACATATGAGATATATATCTCATAGTTGCTTAAGAATTCCAACCACCTTCTCTGACGAGCATTCAAATCAAGTTGGATGAACAAATATTGGAGTCCTTTATGATCAGTGTTCAACTTGAAGGGTCTTCCTACCAAATAATGTTTACATACCTTTAAGGCATGCATGATTTCCGCCAACTCCAAATCATGTGTGGGATAATTGAGTTTGTGATTCTTCAATTTCCTAGACCCGAAGGCAATCAATTGTCCATTTTTCATTAGCACTCCACCTAACCCATCCAATGAAGCATCCATCCAAACTACAAATTCTTTATCTGAATTAGGCACTTGCAAAGGTGGTAAGAGCTTCCTTCGACTTTTGGAAAGCAATGTCACATTTTTTTGTCCATTCAAACTTCTTTCCCTTTCATTCAAGGGAGATTATGGGGTTAGCTATCTCAGAGAAGTTCTCTACAAACCATCGATAATATCCTACCAACCCATGAAGCTTTTTACTTCAGACACATTTTTAGGAATATGTCATTCTGCAATTGCTTGTATATTGGTTGGATCCACTACAATTCCTTGGGCCAATATAATATGTCCCAAACAGTGCACTTTAGGCTAAAAGAAAGAACACTTGGACAATTTCCCATATAATTTATGATCTCTCAACCTTTGCAAAACTATTCTTAAATGCTCTTCATGCTCTTGCAAATTTTTAGAGTAAATTAGAATGTCATCCAAAAATACTAGCACAAATTTTTCCAAGTAGTCATGGAAAGCATGGTTCATGAGACTCATGAAAGTAGAGGGGAATTTGTTAGGCCAAAAGGAACCACTAAGAATTCATAATGGCCATACCTAGTTCTGAAAGTTGTCTTTGAAATATCTTCTTCTCTGATTCTTAACTGGTGATAACCTAACCTTAAATCTATTTTGGAGAAGATAGAAAATCCTTTCATTTGATCAAAGAAGTCATCAATTCTAGGTAAGGGATATCTATTTCAAATGGTTACCTTTTTCAACATCCAGTAATCTATGTGCAACCTCAATGTTTTGTCCTTCTTCTTAATGAATAGCACCGGAGCTCCCCAAGCAGACACACTAGGCTATATCAATCCTTCCTACATTAGATCTTGCAATTGCATCTTAATCTCTTGTAATTCAGTAGTGTTCATTCTATAGGGGGATTTTGAGATAGGCTCAACCCCTAGAATTAGATCTATTGTGAAGTCCATTTGTAGCTTAGAAGGAAATCCTAGCAATTCTTCAAGAAAGACACCATGGTGCTCTTCACGAATTTGATGGTCTTCAATGCTAGGTGTGGGATCATCATTACCCTCTTCAACCTTCACTAGATAAGTTTTTCTTCCCTTTATAATTGCCCTTTTGACTTGCATGGTTGAGATCATTCTTACCACCACTGGCCTCCTAATTCCTTGAAGAACCACTGACCTCCCTTGGTAATCTAGACATTTGATCTTCTTGTTATAGCAATCCAACTTGGCTTGGTGCTTTTGGAACCAATCCATCTCGAGGATTAAATTGTAGGACCCTAACGGAGTAACCCATAGCTCCACCTTGGTCCTTATAATTCCTAGGTCAATTTCAACTCCTCAAAGGAAAGATTTGATCTTTTGTGTCTTACCCAACCCAAACTCAACCTCCATCTCCTCTCTACTAAGACTCTTACGATCAATTTTACATTTTTGAATATCATGGGAGAAAATAAAACTATATGTGGCTCCTAAATCTGCCAGAATAGAAATGGGTTGGCTAAGAAGTGTGCCTTGAAGTTCTATCAATGGAGCTTTTTGATCTGCTTGACAATTATCCACAACTGCATAAATTTTTGTGGTGGGTTAGGTGGTTTTATTTGGATTCCTGGGACACTCACTCATATAATGATCACCTTTGCACATCCAACATCCATTCATTGGACATTTTCAGTCTTCCTTGCCTCTCTTGGAATCACCTTGTGCCTCTTGCCTAAATGATTTTTGTCTTTTGTCTCCTTTATCTTTTTGACCTTCTAACCCTTGGTTCTCCCTATAATTTTGGCCCCTCTTAATCTATCAAGAAGCCTTTCCTTTGGATTTAGCTTCTTGATTACCCCTCTGATTATTATCTGAGTAGTTGGAGAAATGAGGCTTTTGATTGTGTTCTTTCTTGATCCTATGCTTTTCTTTAATGACCAAAGCTACCTCCACAACTTGATTTAATCTTTTAGGTCGAGTGAGCTTGGTTGCACATAGAATATTCTTATTCAATCCCAAGATAAACTTGTTCACCCAATCCTCTTCTTCTTTCATATATGGTACATGATGGAGTAAACTCATAAATATGGACTTGTATTCAGTTACTGTCATTCCCTCTTGGCATAGTGAATGGAATTTGGTCATCTTTGGGTCTTGATGATGAGTAGACAAGTACTCCTTGCAAAACTGCTTGGTGAACTTGTCCCAAGTTAGTTGACTGATATCATAGTTTTTTATTTCTGCCAAGTGTTCCCACCACAATGAGGCTTCTCCTTCTAGGAGATAAATGGTGATCCTAGCCTTAGTATTGGCACTTAATTCTATCAACCCAAAATACTTGTTCATTCCTGTGAGCCATGCTTTAGCGGCATCCCCACCCCCAATCCTGGGGTCAAAATTAGGGGCTTGAAGTTTCTTCAATTCTTGAATCAGTGGGTCTTTTCCCACTCTTCATTGTGACTCTGATTAAGAGTGATTGTAAGTGGGAATTCTAGAGCTTCTCTAATGTTTTTGACTTATATTCACATCATGCTCCCTATCTGGCTCTTCAGTTCCTATGCCAGTGTTGTGATTAGTTCCTATGCTAGTGTTTTGATTAGTTCCTTTCTCCTTTTTCCTTGTAAGATCCTCAATTCGTTGCTCTTGTGATGCTATCTTTGCATGAAATGCAATCAATTCAGCCTATAATTCTTTAGGTATGGTAGAAGGTGGAGACAACACACCCTTACTTGCATGTAGCATTTCAGTAAGGCTAGGGCTCATTCCCCTCCTTAAAGTTTTCTTCATTAAATGAAATTGATTCTACGAGATAAAGAGAGTGTTATTGAGTGTCTTTGTTATTTTGTTTTATATCTTGTCTTATATCAAATTTAGAATCATGGAGAAATTCATATGAAACCTATGATTTATGACATTTCAAAATTACATAATTCCTATTTCTCATATTCACCATACACATTATTTATAACACATATATATATATCCTCATATTTGTTATTAATAGTTAGTAGCTTTTACAAAAAGTGAGACAATGTTCATTTAGTACTATTTCATCGTCTTATACATAGCTTTGGTTACAAGTAGGATTCTACTCCTCTTTGGCTTCTTCCTCATCTAAGGTTCCCATGTTTACAGACATAACAACATGGACATGATTATACTCTACAATTGCTTCCTTAGTGAGAATACAAGCATTGCATCCACAACCAAAAGGGAAATCCCGAATAGTTGGGGGCCTAGGTTCAAGAGTTGGTTGAAGGAATTTCTTTGGTGGTTCATGATCCTTGTCAGGTTTAGCCAATTCCTTTCCCTGTTGGAGTTTCATTTGTTTGATCATTTCAGCCAATGGCTTGGTGTCAAATATGGTTTCAGTTGTTGTGTCTGGCCCTAGGGTAACATGGGCTTTGGATCCTTCTAGTTTCTTTTGTTGAGGGTATTATTTTCCCGAGACCTTCTTTCATTTTCCTTTCTTCCCATGACCCATGATTGTCAATACCAAACAATCATATCAATGCAACAAAAGAGAGAACACCTAGGTCCTAGTGTCGAGTTATAGGCTCTACTACTAATGTAACAACCCCAACAAGAGGAAAAAATCTAAGAATTTTTTTTTCAACATCATTGCTAGAAGGATCACATAGAAATTAGAATCATATAAAACAACAATGATTGAGATCAACTTATAGCATTTTAACATCATGCAAATTACATATACCATTAATACAAACTTGTTGCATTAATCAATAAAGAATGTTGTTAATTGAGTTGCACATACCTTCATGATTGCGATTCATGGTATCTCCAAGTCCCTGCTTAATCTAATGGTGGTGGGGTGCAAAATGATCCCAACCAAAGAGGATTCAAACCCTATCCACCCCTCCAAGTGAATTATGTGGCCCATGGTGAGAGAGAGAGAGAGTGGTCATTCAAACCCTTAAGCTACGTGCAAAATGTCTCCCTAGTGACCCTTTTCCCAAGGTGCGCCTAGTTATAGTAAACTTATAAATAACTTTTACAACAATTATATGGTTACGTAGGGAGTTAGTTCTACTTACTTGAGCTTGTTGGGAACCCACTTTCCTATTGTCCATTTGTCGACTAACCAAGGGTAACCATCGTTGGTGTGGAATGCTTCTAGACTATTGACCATCTCAAGCATAGTACTGCTTCTAGACTTTTGTCCATCTAGAGCATAGTTCAACCCATAGACTATTGTCCATCCCGAGCATAGTATTGTCCCTAGACTACCGTCCATCTCAAGCATAGTACTGCCCCTAGTCTGTTGTCCATCTTGAGCATAGTACTGCCCCTAGACTATCGTCCATCTCGAGCATAGTACTACCCCTAGACTGTCATCCATCTCAAGCATAGTACTGCTCCTAGACTTTTGTCCATCTCGAGCATAGTACTATTCCTTAGCTCATGCTTAGCACTGGACTGAATGTACATTTGAAACTCAAGATCAATAGGCTCCCATCTTAGCTATAACCATGTATGGCACTACTAGATATTTCATAAAGAGTGTCCCCTACTCTTAGACACCTTATGGTGGAAAGTAATGTAACTATTTTTCCTTGGATAGTATGTGGAGGATACCTAGTTTATTGATCCTTTGGGTATAATTTCAAGGCATGGACTAGCAAGGACTGCATTTTCATATTACAATAGAAGTACTTATTTAAATGAGAATGATTTCCCTATTTATCATTTGATCATATCAGCTATAGTCTTTGGTGTGGATGGTTGTCCTAGTAGCTAGCAATGCAGAGGGGTATTGTGTGGTTAGTACTTAGAGCCATAATCTAGTATATTTTATTTGATGGTAATAGATTTTGACCAACACCATTATCAAAGAAGATCAATCCATTAAGACTATAACAAAAGGAGATATCCTACTCTACTTGCTTTGTAGACTTCCATTTAACTTACCTAAAAGGTAATCCCCATTGAGGTGTAGATGAGTCATTCCATACCCCATGGTTAGGAAATTAAGGCTATGATGGCTACATGACCAAAATCTTCATGGATAGGTTAATAGCTATTTAAGGTTTAATAGAGATTTATTCTATGTTTTCATATTTTTTAATATAAGATAACAATTGCAAGGTTTTAAAAGAGTTTTATTCTATGTTTTCACATTCTAATATAAGATAATAGCTGTAAGGAGATTTATTCTATGTTTTCACATTTTAATATAAGATAACAGTTGCAAGGTTTGAAAAGAGATTTATTCTATGTTTTCACATTCTAATATAAGATAACAACTACAAGGTTTTTAAAAGAGAATTATTCTATGTTCTTCTCCATTCAAACTCGTCAATGTCTTAGCCAAATGAACTTGCAATAGAAGATTAAACATACATGACTAATCTAGTCATAACCAGTTGTTTCATCCTTTTCTAGAACCAAGAAACAACTTGGAAATAGATATATAAATTAAAATAAGGTAGAGGGTAGGTTCTATTTCATGCATCCTAAATTTGACCCAATGGAACAACCACTCTTCCCAAATTTATATACATTAACATTTAATGAGGATTTAAACTAGCAGGAGTTTGATTCATACTAAATCATATTTCTCTAGATTGTAGCATTTAAATTTGAGATATTTAAAATAATATTTACTCAGTTTAAATCCTCAAAACAACATTAAAACCAAAATTTTAAATAGGAAAGGGGTTTAGGAACCTGGATTGGATTTCTGTAGTAGCAATAAATAAGCCCCAGCCACTGCTTGCACCAATCTGCTCTTCGAATCTCGTCCATGCCTATGGATTTAGCTGCACCACTCTTCCTTCTCTGCTTTCCCCAAATCTTCCCCCAAAAATGAGACTTCTAATGGTCAATTTAAAGGAGAAGATAGTTTCTCCATGGCATGCCAGATTGGTTTCTTCCTACCATTTTTTCCTGAGACTGTAGAGGTTGCCAAGCCTCCTCATTGGCTCGAATGTCCTCTCCCTACCTTCCCTCTTCACTCACACCAAGCTTCTTCCCCTCCATGGTTGATGGTTTCTGAGTTTTTATTCCCTCCTTCAGTGTGGACTGTCCTTCATCTGCCTTCTTCCTCTCGTGAATCACTTCAACCCTTTTTCCTTTTGTTTATTTCCTTGATTTGGTTTTTTTTAGTTCGATGGAATGATTTATTTCCTACTTTATTCAATGGTTTGATGGAATAGTCTTTATACAACGCTCATCCACTTTTATATTTAATATAAATGATAAATGATTTAGTTATCCATTGTTTTAAATTATTTTTATGTAATATTTCATAACTATTCACATATAGTTTATTGTTTATTGTTTACCTGTTTTAACTTTATTTATTTTATTTTATTTTTCCAATTTATTTACTCATTTATAGACCTTTAATAAATTTATCAATTTAAGCAATGTCAATTAACCGGAATAATTTAGGTTGACAAGTAAGCTATGTCAATTAATATATGTCCAAGGTCCTAGGTTGAATGAACCTCAAGTTGATGAAAACTACAGGCAAGGTCAACACTACAATGACATACTGATTGTCTATCTCTTATCCAACAGAACAACAAAATCTGCCTCACTTTGCACCTTGGTACCTCAACGACAAATCCAACAACCAAATCATTAGTTCGTGTTGATCAAATATTTAATGCATTAAATTAAAATTTACATAATAAAATCAATGATCACATTCAATAATAATATCAAGGTTCACAATTAGCACACACACGCTTATATATGTCCACATATTAAAATCTGAAGTTCCACCCCTAGTCCAAATTACATCACAACTAGGGATCATGCAAAATAATCATCAAGATATGGAGGGGATATGACAGAAAATTCTTGTACTAAATTAAAATGCTAAATGTTGAGGTACAATTTAGCCATCCTATCACCCATTAAAACAAGTTTCGTTCTTGTGGGCACTGCTGAAGGTGGGATGTTTGTTCCGAGAAAAGAATCTGACCTAATTTGATGTTTAGATGAATAAGTTTTTCATATTAACCAGAGGGAAAAAATAATATATGTATTTTACACATCACTCACATGGAGTGAGACTTGAGTGCCATGCAGAATTCAAGCAATACATAGAAAAATATGTCAAAATAACCTCTTAGAAACTAAATCATGCTGCACCCAAACATCATAGAACCATATAAACAGCTTTAAACATCAAGGCATCCATCGCCAATATAATGGATTATATGTAAGACATAACACAGCTGAACATTACCAAAATGTGAAACCTAACACTGAGAACTTGACAGATATTAATCATATGAACAGATACAACTCTGGGACATATTTAATCATACAAATAGATAAAACCCTGTATTAATCATATCAACAGATGTAACCCCCACAAATTCAATACTTGAAGCCAAAGAAATGTATTCCTCAATTAGCATATAAACACAAATACCTTACAATGAGAATGCCACATTCCTCATTATATGAAATATATAGCAACGCACGAGCAGTATGACAGTAACTCAAATCAATTCATTACCACCAGCAAAAAGCAGGGCCTGATTAGACATAGCTCTTATTTCAGATTATCCTGAATTAGACAACTGGATAAAAAACTAAGCTTCACACCGCCTTAAAATTATTTCCTACTGCACTATTCTTAGGCTCTACTACTCTCCGCAATCTATATGACTGCAAAAAAGTTGAGATGTTTTTTTTTTTAAGGCTGAAACTGAATTGCTGATCAATATTTTGTACCGGTTCTTGCTCGTTATTCAGAATAATCAGTCTCAAATGTGAAAAACTATAGCTAATTCTGAGTTAGCAAGATATCCTTATAGATACTGGCTGGCTATCTTTCCTTCCTTGACAATATAGTTTTGTGAAGGAAAATCTTCCCCCTTGAAGTATCTATCCAACATATCCTTCGTTCCTGCTGCATACCTTATCTGAAAACACAGAGTTACATTTATTTAGTCAAAACTTTTCATTATCTTCATGCTCAGAAGAGATATTTTGACTGTTCCATGAGGGATCCCCATACACCATATGCTACAACCCAAAAAAAACAGTTTTTAGAAAAATAAAAAAGTATATCTTTATTAGTTTGGAAACCTACAATGTACAAGAAATACTAATAAAAAATAGAAACTACCCTTTAAAACCTCAACTTTCCCAAGCAGATCCACATTGTGACCTGTCAAACATACTTCTTTACTTCTACAAAATAGATTATTTATTCAACTGTTTTTCTACATGATTTGCAATCACTTCTATAACAACGATTCCTAGTCTTTGAATTGTAGAATCATAAAAAAATTGAAATTCTTCAGGTATTATACCTTATGTTTTGAAGTAAATTAAACTAAAAACAAATAAATTTCAGCTTCTTTTACTTCAAAGAATAAAATTTATATAGTTTTTAAACAGCCATCCCCCCACCATCCACAATATCCAGGAAAAAACTTACAGCATCCCCATTCCCGAACCCAGAGAACTGCTGCCTAGTTTTAGTAGTTCCAAGAATTCATCGTGAGGAAGATGTAATAGGATGGATGCCTCTTCTTTTGTTTTTGATTGATGAAACAATTGCTTTAAGCAGAAAGTAATAAAAAACCAAAGAGCTGACATTAATAACAGCTTTAGCAAAAACACGGACCTGAGCATCTATCGTAGTCCCAGATATATGAGGTGTCATGGCATGGTTGGGCATGGAGCGCCATGGATGATCTTTCGGAGCTGGTTGGGGAAACCAAACGTCTCCACTATAACCTGCATTACAGAGTTTCCTTATGTCACAAACTTCCTCCACTATCACTACTGTCAAGATTAAGCCATTCTCACAAGCAGAAACAAACAGCTGAGGTATTGCAAACTCTTTTCTTGTTGACTCCACATTCTGAGGACTGACTGCCAAGGCACCTAGAATTACAATTTTGTTGCAACCTCTAAATACTCACGTAGAAATTTATTTATACTCTCCTTGAAAGCTAAAGAACTGTTTGATGAAGCATTTTTGTGTTCATCATTTGAGACAACATAAACAGTAGGGAATTGGAAAACTGTAACGAACCTCCAATATGTCCATTTGCAGAAGCGTCAGCAACTGCTTGAGCATCCATGATTGCACCACGTGCATTGTTCACAATCAGAACACCCTCCTTCATTTTGCTAATTTTTTCCTTGTCAAACATTCCCCTAATGGAACCAGTAGATAAGATTGTCATGTACACATTTGCTGAGATATAGTTTGTTTTCTATGACTGAATAAAATGAGACAATTATTATTAATATTGTATTATGAATATAATAGCATACCTAGTCTTGTCAGAAAGAGGCATATTGATGACAACTACATCACATTTAGGTAGCATATCATCAAGATTCTTCTCCCATGTTGCCCCTGTTTCCTTTTCTAACTCTGGTCCAATTGAAAGACGGTCATGGTAGAGAAGCTTACAGTTGAAGGGCTGTGGAGGAAAAATCCACAAAAAGGTCAATTTCAAAGGGCCATCATTCACTTTCAGCAATACATATTGCATTTACCAGTGGTATTAGGGAATATATTAGAAAGTGTTAAAAATGCAATTAGAAGCAGGTCCCAATATTACCTTCAATCTTTTGAGTAATTCTTTGCCAATTCGACCAGCACCAACAGTACCTATAGTTTTCCCTTCAAGATCATATGACCTGTATGAAACAGCAGCTACATTCCAATCACCTTCAACAATCTGCTTATACCCAGGAACAAAATTGCGCGTCAATATAAGAATGCGCATGAGTTCATCTTCTGCCACTGACACCACATTACTTCCTGTAAAATTCAGTACAAAGCAGCAATTAAATTATAAAGAAATAGTATGAAGTGCTGCACACAAGAAATTCTCTCATGAACTTGGTCAACATCACATAAATATAGAGTTCAGCTATTATGAGACTAATACCTGTAACTTCTGCGACAGTCAAACCAGCTTCTGCTGCAGCATTGAGATCAATATGATCAGAACCTATACCAGCTGTGAGAAGAAGTTGTAAGTTCTTTGCCTTCTTGATCCTCTCTGCGGTCACGTAGGCTGGATGGAACGGTGTAGTAATCAGAACATGCAAATCAGGTATGTGCTTTTCAAGCTCTGCAAACAAACATTAAATACATTAAAAATTTGTAAGTCAACTTTGCAAACAGAAAGGGATTCAGATCATGGAAACAAAACCTAACTTCAAATGCCACTGTCAGTAAGTAGAAATAAAGATGAATTGATGAAAACTCGGATATAAGTTGAGAACATGACCTCAAACTTCTCAGGATCCAAAGCTGCATATGCTGCTTATCCCAATTAAAACGAGAAAAATGGATAAACAATGTACTCAGTTGTAGACATAGGAATTTATATTATTTAAGATGAAATAAAACATGACACACTTAAATCAAGGAATGGTTCTAACTTCTAACAGTACGGTCCCATGGGGTTTGGACATCTATTTTCATGGAGCAGGAGATCTTATAGGAAAAAAAAATTGTGCTACAGGATTAATTGGAAGCCCCTTCCATGAGACCTTACCCAAGCCAAACTCTCTACATATGAAGCTTGTCGTCGAATCTCATGACAATATTACAATCAAAACTAAAGAAAATGCCAC
The DNA here is from genome assembly GCA_007258455.2 of Sequoia sempervirens. Taxonomy (NCBI): domain Eukaryota; kingdom Viridiplantae; phylum Streptophyta; class Pinopsida; order Cupressales; family Cupressaceae; genus Sequoia; species Sequoia sempervirens. The sequence goes on from VDFB02179431.1 coordinate 84,004, forward strand.
AAGCCAGCTATTAATCTGGTGTTTTGTCATCCGTTGTATTAACTTTATAATATCAAATTTATATAAATTGTTATCTGTCTCTTGAGGTTAGTGCCATCAGGTGTCAATTCAAAAATCTAGCTAGTGATCTTGATTTAAATTTATAAGGCTCACTACACCTACACAGATAACTTTATATAAAGTAGAAATGCACAAAGAAACAGGGTACTTCAGCTTCAACAGGTTGAAGAGAGTTTGTGAATTACATCCATATGTATAAAAATGTTTTATCAAGACTTGCAATGGCATCCGTAGTTGTACATATCGATATTACAAGTTAAGGCTAATTTTTATATAAGGCAGGCTGAAATAATGCAGAAAGTAAACGAAACAGTTGGCATGATTGATCTTACCACAGTTGGGGCCTTCCTTGTCGTCAGTTACAATGTACTGATGTCCCTTTGATTCTAGCCATTCTTTTATACCCAGAGAATTTTCCACGCAGCCAAGGAAATTGGGATTCAGTGAAGCATATTCATTAGCCTTGTAAAAGACCCCAACAACTTTATTAGGTCCTGCAGGAGCCTGCAAGACATGATCGACGAAAATTAGAATACGAGGAGAAAAGGGCGACCCATGATTTTATTATTCAAGGTGCTTATAACTCTGATCCCCCACTAGGTCGTGAACAAGGGCAAACAACATAAGGCCAGATAGACTAGAAGAAAAGCATACAGAAAGAAAATCAGGACTTCATTAATCTTGTAATGAAAAGGCAAGATGTCAACTGGTTACAACTTGCAGACTGTATCGGAGTTGCAGTAGGTCAAAACACAGAAGGAGATTAGTTAGGGATCGCAGAAATGAAACAAGAACAGATATAAAGCCTAGACCCTCAGTATGCCCATCCTTAAATCTACTACAAGTTAAGCCATATATATAGATAAATAAAAGATACTTGGGGAATGAAAAAGGAAAAGGATACATAACATATATAACAGGGGGTGTCTTGCAACCAAATTGGGAACTATCCAGAAGCATGTGAAATAAGAGCAGAGAAATCGAGATAAGAAATTGGAGAAGGAAAGCACAGGCAATCGTGACTCATAACCTAATAACCTAGAGGAAAGACTTGAATCCCAAAATGCACCGAGGGTCTGTGAGGAACAGCTCAATTTAAAAGTTTGTTTTTGAACAGTATCAGGGGTTTGAGATATTTTATGTGACTGGCCTAGTGACAAGTTGGGGCAATTCTGCAGAAACAACCAACGGTCAAGCTCCTGTGGGTATGCTCCATTGAGACTAGAGAGGCCTTTTTAGGCTAAAATGATCTGTAGGACCTATCAAAGAGTATTTACTCGGTGCTATATCTACATTCATAGAAAAGGAAAACAAAAGATGATCACAAAATTTTCACAGCTTACATCCTCATTTAGTATAAATCAACTAAAATTAAGATTAAAATAATAGATACAGAATCAACTAAAATTAATACTAAAGTAATACATACAGTTTTGAGTTATAACGCATTTGGAAGAAAGATGTATTGAGTTTTTTGCATCAGCATTTCGCATCACATTCCAATACATCCATCATCAGGAATAAGAGAAAATATTGTGCCAGATATCAGAATTACATTCTTTAGAATTTTAGAAAGATGAATGAAATTATTTTTATCAACCTTAGTATGATCCTGAATTGGCAAAGCATCCAATTGAATTAAGCTCCATTCAAGAAAGGCCACAAAAGTCACAGTAACATATCATCATCACCATAATCCTACGACTATAGGTATAGAGCTATTAATAAATATTTGCTACAAAACTCACTAATGCAGAAATAAATAAAAATATAGTTAAATTTTTTACAGGGTATATCCAAGTATGGACCAATCACAAGTAAAAATAATTAAAAGAACAAAAGCAGAAAGGGCATGACTTTTTTTTCCATCTACGTATAGTCAGGGGCTGATTCTCGTCTGGCACATCATCCAACTCAAATAAGCCCCTTCTACAAAAGGCCACAAAAGTCAGCTTAGAGCATATAAACCATTAGAATCCTCTGATAACAGAACCGGAGCTCTTAGGCCTACATACAAGAAAATCAAAACCCATGTCTGCCCATGACAATTAAAGGTTAAATAAATAATATCAAAAGAAGGAAAAGTCTAAGCCCAATCAGACTAAAAATCTTGATCACAATAATTTGATGATAGTTGATTCAAACCACAACACACACTTGTAGCTGTCCAAAATTTTGCCCTCCCATTTCAAAACTTACGAAATTCAGTAAAAATTTCCCTATCCACTTCAACTTCTGAAAAATTTCAGCAAAATTCCATCCACCCACTTCAATTAACACAACTCAGTAAAACTTCAGCAACCATTTCGAATTTTTAAGTAACAAGAAAAAACAGGTTGTAATGATTACTTACATGCAATGTTCTGATGGAAGAGAGTGGAGAGAGAGCCTGTGTTGCAGACTTAACAGTTCTCTTGGTAGCCATCGCCATAGCCATTGTCACACTCTTCAATTGATGAGTGAAATTCAAATACAATCAAGCTGATCAGTGTTAAGGCAGTGTTAAATTATGCTAAAGACGATGGTAATATATAGGGAAAGGGGGCTTTCGGAGATCCTTAAAGGCCAAGAATAGGTCACACCTTGGGAGAATGGATAGACGCCAAGCCACGCAGGCCTAGGCGCCACTTACCAAATTGTCTTTTGGATTGATCAAAAGGATCGAACACGTCTTAATCAGTCTATAGTTGTGATAACGACTTGCAGCGGAAGAGCTCTTTCCAGTTTTGGCATCCAAAGTGGAGTCCTCGTGAGCAGAGCGTATGAATAGCGTATGGAAATAATGAGAGAAACATCTATTTCTAAATAATATAAAAAGAAGGTACAAAAATATATTATGTTAAAATTAATTGTTTATATTATTATGGTGTTTATGATTATGATAGAAATTTATATTTGTAAATAATATAGAAAAGGAACGTACAAAAATATATTATACTAAAATTAATGGATTGTATAATTCATCATTTATGTGATAGAAATTTATATATAAATAATATAAAAATAAAAAATAAAGGTCGGAAAATATATTATATTAGAATTAATATTCAATAAAATATGACCTGCCGAAATGGACCCATTGATTTCAGACACTGAATTGCAAGAAAGCGAGTTTCCAATTGACTACCGCACTCTCTCATTATATCACATGATGGCTGTGAAGAAAGGAAGTTTACAAATTGATTTTCTTCTCTTGCATTTTATATTATACATGTGACTATTAGTTGTAGGTCTCAACTGTATTTTTAGATTATGTTTTTTTTTTTTAAATAATGTTACACAGATTTATTTAAAAGGTGGGTGGAAAAAATTCACATTTATAAAGTTTATATGGGACTAAAACTCAGCACAATTTAGACATCCAATTATGTTATTACCATATGTTTTCAACTGGTTTTTCTAATTTTTTATTATTATTGGTAATTATTTATTTATTGCTTTTAATGACAAAAATAAAAATAAAATATTTTTAATTAAGAATGTGTAACAATTGTCCCTCAATTGCTATCAATTTTTTTCCTTACTCAATTTTGAACAAATACCATCTTATCAAGTGAGAATCTTCAATATAAGTGTCAACTTCAAACTTATCCATTCACCATGGTGACATCAACTTGACATCGTCACTTACATGCTTAATTTACACTTGAACACTGACGGTGAACATAAGATTACACATCAAATTCTGCAAGCCTTGCACTAAATTTCACAAACAGGTTCGATTCACACACTTTTTCCGGAGAGGAAAGACAGATTTTCACATATCAGAATCCATGTGTGACTAAGTGAACACAATTTATAATTTGTATAATGATACTTTTGCAAAGGAAGGCATGAAACACAAGATAAAGCTATGAAGGAATGAAAGAAATTCACAAAAATAACTTAATCATGAACCTGAAATGCACAACACTTTGCATGAACAAGATGGAAATCTGAACATCAACAGTGATCAAGGTAAGCTTTATATAACATGCTCCAAATTGAATTACATAAACCTGCTAGTCTAAGAGAGGACTGCAAAAGGGTCACAGACTTCAGAAGAGCATACATCCAAACTCCTTTATAAGAAGGCAAAAAATGCCTTATATACAAAAGTGGGTCGGCCCCTTAGGGCATACAAAATATCTATCAGAAAGATCACCCCTTTAGATTTTTCATGTAGTTAATGTTGCACCTTGCGTGTCCTGCTTGACCATGTCGGTGTGTAGTAGCCCTTGGAGAAGCCTTCAGATCTTTAGCAGCATTAATCCTTCTGTCTCTGTGTCCTCTTGAACTTTCTCAGTCGAGCCGCCTCGAACACTCTTGAACTCATGGCCCATCCACGTCGTGCCTACTCTGTGGCTCTTATTCATAGGGGGAGTCAAACAGTCGAATTGTCAAAGGTTCATATTTAGCGCCTATTGATTGGTCGAGCACACTCCATGTAGATCTCTGGGCGGTCAAAAGCTTCTCCTTCTGAATTGCATGTCGGTGAGACACTAATCGTGTCTCCCCGATGCGATTATACCTTCCTCTGACCGTCAGCATAGGGGTGATCCCACAATAGTGGTTTACACTTTTTGGCCTAACTGGACACTGATATTTTTTTTTAACACAATATCCACATTCGGGCACCTATAACGATTAAACTGTAAGGAATTTGAAGATGATGTAAACTAGAATCTTGTCACATTTTGTCTGTAGATTCTAAAAATATTTTTTTCAATTTTTTTGGAATCAGATTGCACTTCTTTTTCCATCTCC
>VDFB02179434.1:0-29857 GCA_007258455.2 Sequoia sempervirens
TGCTAGATGGGTTTCCCACTCAACCATATCAAAGTTATACTTCTTGTTAACTTTAACAAGGCACCACAAGAAAAAATGTTGGTTTGCGATTCATGAGACAAGAAAACCTATATATGCTTAGAAATCATGAGCAAAAAGGAAGGTACCACAAGAATGCAAGTTACATTATGCAAGGTGGCAAAAAATGCAAAATGTAAAAATTCAAAAGTGTAAAATGCAAAAGATGTTCAAAGGAGTATTGTTAAGTTTATGCAAGGTCAATAAATTATGGAACATTGTGTCTAATGTCTCCAAGAGAGGACCAATCAAAGAATAGTATATTCACAACTTATGGGATGTAGTGTGTCGCATCAGGCCACCAAGAGGAATGTAATATGCTAAGATAGATCATAGCTATGAAGGACATAACACCCAATGTCATCCACAAAGTGACGAATTCATCATATAAACAACAAGGCTATACTAGGAACCAATAATGCAAATGAATTAATGATAATGTATGACCCCCACTTTAAAGGAATTTCTACACATCATTTTGTGAGCAATTACTTTAAAGTAGCAAAGGAAAAAAAAATGCAAAAATAAAAAAGACATGAGAGCCAACTTGGAAAGCCCTATGTCAAGTCATATGTTTCCAAGTAAGGCTATATCATGTTAATGAAAAGGAAAAAAAATGAAAGGGAGTTTCCCCCTAGAAAAGAGCACTCCAAACATAGAAGGGATATATGGATTTGGTGTTAGTATGTTTAGTGCTGCAATGTTTTGATTAAAGAGCTTGAAATTGTCATCATCCCCCAAAGTACATAGAACTAGAAGAATGACAGAAAGAGAGTGAAAACAAAAGAAAAAGAAAATCCATTTTGGGTCAACATGGAAGAGACATTGTGGTCTCAACACTTTGCATCGTCCCCAAAAGGAAAACACAAGCAAAAGGAAAATGAAAAGGTAAAAGAAAAAAAAAGCTTTTCGTTCAACATGAAGTAGACATTTTAGTCTCAATTCGCCGTCATCTAAGGAAAACCACAAGGAAAATGAAAATGAAATTTAAAAAGAAGCACGGGTCAACATGGAAGGAGGCGTTCCGGTCTCAACGATCACATCAAAAAAGAAAATGAAAAGAGAAAAGATAAGGACAACAGGTTAAAGGCTCGAGGTTTCGTACATCATCAAAAGGAAAACACAAAACAAAATCGAAAAAGACAATACACGACATATAGAAGAATAGAGGTGCAAATAGAAGAAGTGTACAAAGAGAGGGAACATCAAACACATGTTATGGGGAACACGATACACAGATGAAAGTGCAAAAGGACAAATAAAAAGAGAAATGCAAAAAATATAGCTAGGCGAATGCGAGTCAAGCATCTAACAAGTCATCCACCTCCCAATCATGTTTAGTATAATGCGAGGGCGGTTGACTGTCCAAAGGAAGAATTGCAAGCATCAAAATAGGATTTGTACCAGGTTCTTCACTTGGTTGAGAGGATTTATCATTTAAGCTCATGGTAGATGAAAATAAAGATTTTATATCATTGTGCAATTCTTCATATAATTTTTCTATCACCACATCATCATCATCATCAAGATTGATGATGATGGGAGGATGAAGGGTGATTTCCAAGGAAGGATGTATCAAAATTTGTGGCTATTGGATTGGTTTAGTTTGTTGTGAAGGTTGAGATGGAATATCTTCTAGTGGGTCAGGAGAAGGAGAGTGATCATCTATAGTTTCTATCAAAGGAAGAGGTTGATTTTATTTACTTTCTTCCATGTGAGACTGACGAGCGAGGAGACGATGATGACACCTACATTCCCTAGCACCGTGATTTCTTTTAATTATTTTTTGAATTTTTTGAGGTGTAAGAGTGGATTGAGTCATCATACATTCTTCTTCTTCAGAAGGCATAAGAACATAAAAAACTAAAGAGGATGGATCAATCACTTTCTCTTTGGCTTTATACACTTGTTTAATGCAAGGAGGCTTGACAAGATTGGTTTCATTTTCTCTTGGTCTTTTAAACGATGGAGGGGAAGTGTGTAAGGGTGGTTGTATGGTTTGCTCAATGTTGGACTCAGGCTGAAGCATCATTTCATCTATGATAGGAGGTGTGGAAGTGGATGGGGACATGTTATGAAGAGACAATTTTACTATTAATTTGGCTTTGAAATTTTGATAGGCTATGAAAAAGAAGTCCTTTTAAGGGGTGATGGGTTCCATAGGTTCATGCCAAAAGGCTTCTAAGGAAAAAATATCTTTAGAGGATAATGGATTAAAGCCACTAAGGTGTATGGTAAATATTGCATTGCCATGTGGAAACTTCAAACATTTGTGAATCACTTATGGGACCACTTTCATTGAGCAAAGCCAATGGTGGCCTAGCCACAAACGAAATTGATCTGATTATGGAATAATAGAAAATTTTACATCCAAAGTTTTGGGTCCTATTTGTAATGGGAGTATGATCAATCTGATAGTAGGGCATACAAAACTACTATGTGTCTTAATCCATGTAGTTGTTTTATTATAATCATCTTTCAATAGAGATCATGTAATACTAAAAACTCTTCTATGATCACATTCTCACCATAGGTGGGATCTATTAATATCCCATTGGTGTCCTTATCATAGATTCTTCCAGCTATGTAAAGAGGACCATCAGGAAGTTTTTGAAGTATAACTTTAGCAAAAAAAGTGATATCAAGAGATTTATTGGTTTTTCCCGTACGAGGGATAATGTCTATCACACCCACAATTTTATACATAGGATTAACTTGGGTAACTGTTGGAGTTATATCATGTCGTTCACTATTTGTATCAACATTCATTACATCAGTGTTTGAAGGTTCACTAGCCTTGACAAATGAAATATTGTGTTTAGGCATGGGGTTGGTGAAAATTTGTAAATTTTGGTTAGGGGGTGCAATGGACTTATTTCCTTGATCATTAACACCCGCAATGGATAAATGGCTTGAATCAATGAGGTCTTGAACTAAATGTTTTAGATGCTTACAATGTTCGGCGTCATGCCCATTTTGGTGATGAAAATGAGAATAAGCATTCAAATGGTTTAAAGGTAGGTGGTAAGGGCTAGGTGGGATCAAGTGGTTTCACAATTGGAAAAGTGATCATTTGTTGTTGAAGCAATTGGTTCATTGTGTTATGGATGATATTGGGTAAGGGGGAAAATTGTCTCTTTGGTTCCCCATAGGTATAAGGCACCAATGCTTTAACAACTTCCACTTGATTTGGAATTGGTTGGGTCAGTGGTTGCAGTTGAGGAGATGGATTTAACTATAAAAATCCTTTATTTGGTTTGCAAAAGTTTTGTGTATTGTTTTGGTTTTGTGGTTCATATTTTTCAACTCGATTAGAAGTGGACTTTGAGTCTCAACTAGAAATTGAGTTATGATAGTCATGTAAGGTTGTACATAAATGCATAAATGAAGGAAACTCATCATAGTTAATTTATCCTAAAGGTTTGTGTGCAATTTTTTGATAAAAATCTTCTACAGATGTGCATCAAGAATCTTGACATCAATTTGAGCATACAAGGACTGGTATCATGAGATAAAATTACTTACTTTTCATCTGTGTTTTGTCTACATCTCATTAGGTCAACCATTATCTTTTTAGAAGTCATGTGAACTTGAAAGTGACTTATGAAAGCATTCACCAATTCATTGAATGATTAGATGGAATGATTGGGCAAGTTGGAAAACCACTCTAATATAGTATCTTTCAAGGTCCTTGGAAAAAGTTTGGCTAAGAGTTTATTGTCAAGGACAAAATCACTGCATAAGGTTTTATAAGCATTAACATGGTCGATAGGGTCTCTTTACCTCCATATTTCTCAAACTAAGGAATTTCCATCCCTTGTGGCATTGGGGTTCATAAGATTTTTAAGGATAAGGGGTTGCTACGGACAGGATATGTGGGTAGAGCATTTTGACCTTGGCTAATGGTGGAAAGTTGTTGCATGGATGAAATGGTGTTAAGGAGTTGTGTAAGAATAGGGTCGGGGAAAGTGGTTTGAGGTGGAAGGGAAAATGGTGATGGAGTGTAGGTGATATTAGGGGAAGTGAAAGGAATACTAAGGAATGTGAAGGTGGTGGAGGGTACTTGCGATGTCACAAGAGAACTAGGAATGCTAGTTGGGATTGTGAAAGAAGGAGCCATATGACTAACTTGTTGCATAGTTGTTGTAACATGAGGAGTTGTCTAAGTTGGTATGGACGCTATGGTTGAAGGGGGAGGAACATGAGGTCCTCCTTGGCTTATAGAAATTTTTGCAGATGGGGAAGTGGAGGATGCATGTTTATTGTAAATATCAGTAATTTTCTTGATAACTTTTAAGCCATCATCACTCTCAATCAAATGATGAAGGTTTTCTATCGTTGATATGGTAGTGGTGGAAATGTTTTCAAGTGACAAGTCTTGTTGTAAGTGTGCAAAATCCTCATGGATATTAATTACCTTTTCTTGTGGGATGGAGTTTTTTTGTGTGTCAACATTCATTGGATGGAAAGGTGAAGGCATAGAAGTGGTATTATCAATGTCTAATGCACCATTGTCTTTACTAGGTGTATGAGCTCTTGAGATCCCAAGGTCCACAATGAAAGTGCTATCATGGGAAGCCATGAGTTTAGAACTTCGTCTCACTAAAGTATTATCAATGGGGCACCAAACACTCATACAAGTACCACAAAAGATGGGGTGAATGTAAATTCAAGGTAATCTAGAAGTTCTAAATGCAAATAACAAAAATTCTGCTAACTATAATAGATAAGTAATTACAGAAAATAGAAATGTAGGAAAATACCAGAAAATGTCTTAAAATGCAATATGAACAATGCAGGTGGACTGATTTGCCTAGGGTAGCAAATGAGTCCAACTATGAGATTTTTTTTGTGTTTTTCATAAATTTTAATGTGATTCTAATGGTTTTCAGAATGTAATTAGGATGTCAAATGAAGATTTTTAGTTTTTTCAATGATATGCAATGCAAAAATGATATCTAAACAAAGATTTTATAAATGCAATATGAGAAGTCCTAGAATGCAAGAACAAAAAAATACCCTAATTGAATGATGATGCAAGTGTGATCTATGATGCAATATGCAAATGAAAAGTGTTCAAAATAAAGGTTCACCAAAATGAACCATTGATTTTTGGCACCATGCACCTTTGTAGCTCTTCTAGGGGTTTTCACCTAAAAGGAGATAGCAAGGCCAAAAATGCTAAAGGTTTCATTCAAATTATGTTATGTGTGATGTTATTTAAGATAAATGTTGTGAACTAAATACAATTAAGTGATCTATATGAGTGAATTTTAATGCAAAACTAAAGATTTATGCTATGTTTGAAAACATGATGTGATATTCAAAACAATCAAATAAGAATGAATAAATGCAGAACAAAAAGAAATGGGTTAAATTAGTGTGCACCTAGGAAAGATTTGAGGAATATAGAATCTTTGAAATGATCTCTGGAATCTCAGAAAATTAATAGTGGGACTCATTCACCCAGGGTGGTGAATTAGTCATGCTTCTGGTGAAAACTGTTGGGAAACAATTTTTGACTGTCGGGATTTGGAATCTGACAAAACCTAAATTTTCAATCTTAAGGTCGGACTCATTTGCCACTAGTGGTGAATTGGTCCTCTCCCAAAATTCAAAGAAATCAGGAGACAAATCTGCAACACTAGATCTAGAAATTTTTGCATGTTGGGTTACTGAACTCAATTCTACAAGAAATAGACAGAATACCTTCTCCAAGCTTGAAATATGGTTGATTTGACTTGAAGCACCTAGTTGACTTGTTGAAAAATTGTCAACACCTAAATTCTTATTTAATTTGTACACAAAAGTCTACAAACACACATGCAAGAGGGGAAAAATCGTTGAGGGTTAGCAAATATGGGTTTGCCTTGGTCAAACTCCACTTTGGTAATCAAGCCCTTAAAGAAATAATGAAATGCAACAGAATGATAAACAAATAACATGCCAATTCTATCAACTTACCAAGCCCTTGTTGATGAAAATATGAAGTTGTATCAATGGATGCTCCAAAATTCTTGAATAATGCTTGATTTTATGTTGTAAGATGCTTCAAAGCTTGAATGTGATGTGAATTTGAATGCTTGAATAAATGGGAGTTGAAATGGATGTAAAAACACTTATTTGTACATTCTTGTGCCTTAGTAACCCATTAATACCTCATCACAGGCCAACATCAAGTGATTTTGAATGAAAACCTGAAAGGAAATTTTAAAAATTTTGAATTTAGAGCCAAGGGGGACTCATTTACCACCCATGGCGAATAGGTCCCACCTAGGACCTGAAAAATGGGTGTCGGGAATTAAGTCATTTTTAATGTTGTTTGTTGGGTTACATTCAAAAATGCACTTAATTAAGGCTCATAAGGGCATAAAGGGGTCAAATAAAGCATGAGAAAGTTGTAAATAGTGAAATCATACCTAGAAAAGCATGAAATCTTGCTACAAGACTTTACAACACTTAAAAATAGGACTTGGTTAGTGATGAAAAGGTGATTTTTAGGTGAATTGTAATAAATAGAGTCTAGAAAAGTGTAGAAATGTCTTACAACACCTTCACAAAATGTCATTATTTGAATTTTAGTACCTAAATATGCATGTTCAAGCCATGTTATGGCATAAAATCAGAGCAAAATATACCAAACATCATGAAACAAGTCCTAAAAGAGGATGAAAATGACAAGGGTCTATTTTTCTATGGTGAAGTTAGACTAGGTAAATGACTAACCCTCAAGACCAATATCAACCAAACTAGTACAATTCAGAAAGTCGAGAAGATTAGACATACTATTAGAATAATCAGTCAGACCCCCACTCTTCTTTGATGGGTAAAAGAGAGAGTTAAAATCCCTTGACACCATCTAACGACTATCCTTGTTAAAGTCAAAATATAGTTAGAAATATCCAGCCAAATGAATTTCCTTGCATTTCTAATATTGGGATCATAGACATTTATCAATAACCAAGAACCCCCAACATTGGAGAACTTTATTCCTAGGAAATTCTTGCATTGGAATAGTTCATATCCAAAAAAATGAATGGGATTCCATAGCACTGCCTAACCACCAGATGCCCCATCAACATCACTACAAGAAAAGAGAGCATTTGGCCAAATAAACTTGGCAATGGGATCAAATTTTGTTTTCTTTGTCTTAGTTTCTTGAACTTGAGTAATATATTTACTTTATGTTCCAAAACATAATTCTTTATGGCTAGCTACTTGTGTGGGCTATTTAACCCTCTCACATTCCAAGATAGAACTTTCATTTAAAATATTTCTTTGAAGACACTTCCAATGTCCTCTGTTTACCTATCACAATTTATTTTGATGTCTCTTTGAGCCTAGTCATCCACTAGTTAGGTCTACCCATCCTGGAGTAACCACCCACATCCACTTTCTTTTCTTTACCTTTCTTCTTAGGAGGTGACCAAAACTCTTCTTCTACATTTTGTGTCTAAGGTGGAACTATATCCACTACCTTTCCATGACAGGGTGAAACAATCTTCTCAACTTCATCCTTGATTTCACCATCCTCCACACCATTTGGGGAGAGAGGTAACTCTGAAGAAACACTAGAGTCCTCATCACAATTGGGACCAGACTCATTGGGTCCCAAAGTAGAAGCAGAGGAAATCAAATTCGAAGACATCACTAGGATCATAGGGTCATCAAACATAAGCTTAGTTGGGGACTTAATAATCTTAAGCAGGTCTAATTCAAAGGGAATCCATCTAAGGGGATCTCTGTTGTAGGAGTGTTGGGATAGGGGTCATGCCTAATCGAGGATTTACAATCTATGATAAAGTTTCCTATTTTAGTATGTTTATGACAGATATCATAGAATTCTCATAACACACAGGTTGAACCTAAGAACCAAAGATAGAACAAAGCTTCATAGAATTGGGTAGGGTCTTGTTGACATCAATGTTAACACAAAATTGAGCAAAGACTAACTTGGACATGGATTTAGTGATAGAGTTCATGGTGATGAACTGACCTAGAGAATCCAAATAGGAGCTGACTTGCAGAGATTAACATCAAGATTGAAACCAAGCTTCCAATGACATAAGGACAACACATGTTTCCCATAGACCCAAGGGCCCAACAAGAGCATAGAGATGAGATCATCCTCAACCATAAACTCTAAGATAAAAAGGCCACCCACCATAGCAAAAACACCAACACTACCCTTCAAGTGCCACTTCACATAAACCCACCTCTGAACCATATCCACAGAGGGCTGGAAGGAGAGAAAATTACCCACCACTACCAACTCCATGGATGAAGCTATCTTGTAGCTAATAGCCTCAGGAATGGAGAACTCGTTACCTAAGACAAAAATATTTGCACTAGGACAATGGGGAGAACCAATAGGGGATGGACATTTGTTAGTCAACACATCTTTCCAACCCTTAGATAATAGGGAAGAAGGGAGAACTCACACCTCAATATCAGGTAGGATAGGAATCGTGAGATCCCCAGAAGAAGACAACACATGGGAGGGCCCAAAAGATAGTGCCACATGTGTTGAAGGGAGAATCTAGGTAGAAAGGGACAGGGGTGGGGGAACAAGGGGTACTCTTGACGCACTATCGACCATGCACATAGTCAATTCAAAATCAAGGAATGGAAGAGAGGAGCTTAACTATTAACATAAACATGATGTTATTTTTCTTTGCAAAACTAAAATTTTAGTGAATAATATGAGTTCTTTATCCTTAATACTTTGGAAAGGAATTCATATTTAGTGCATTACTATTGTAAGGTTTAGAGTGTTGGATTTTTATGGGATTCTTACTACTTAACTTCATCTTCTTGGATTGGAAGAAATTATGCTTTATCTATGGAGAATTATTGTTTTAATTCAATAATTTTAATTCTTTTATCTAACGTGTATCCTCCTATTGATTTTCAAGGTATGAATATTCTTTTGTCCCATATTAGATTGTTTTGATCTACGGTTTTTTCTCCTCATATTTTTGTAGATGTCTAAAATGAGATTATATTCCTTTATGAGAAATTTGATTATTCTATCTAGTTAGATACCTCTTCTATTTCATTTAAACATAGTTTTTCTACTCTTAATTTAATAGAAAAAATATGTAGCCAACCATTATAGGTATGTAATGTCATTCTTGACAACAAAACTCCTACATTGCACTCCATCTGACAATTGTTTGTGGCAATGGAGATGGTTTTCCTTGTTGTGACTATTCCAATGCTTCCAAGCACATGGTGTTGATCTCAAAAGGCTCACTTTCTTCACCTAACTCCCTTCCCTAAGACTTGTTACAATAGATAATACAATAAAAAATAAATACTTATCCTAATCTAAACTATACTCATTGCATAATACACCCTAATTTCAATTGATAGTTTGTGTATTTATGCTTGTTTATAATATTTAAAATTTCAAGTACCTTATTAAAGTACATAATCTACCACATAAATTTCTATGAATGTGTAATATGGTAATCCCTTACTTTTTTCTATGTACATTTAGACATGATTGTTGGAACACACTAAATAAGATTAAGCTTAAACAATGTTTATATTATGGTTTTTCTAGTTTATTAAAATGATGATAATATAGAGTTAGTAATATATTGGTGCATTTATCTAGTTGTTCAATAGATTCATTGAGTTTGTAGGAAAAATGTAATAGCTAAAACTAATGGTGCTACCTTAGTGAAGATATCTCAAAAGCCTAAGTCTTTCCAAATGTGCAGTAAATTTAGGTTCTACACATACACTATGTAAAATATTTAATATTTATATAATATTAAATGAGTCTAACCAATAATCCATAGCATACCCACACATTTCCTTTGTTATTTTGAAAATATACCTTGTAAATTTTTTGCATGGATTTCATAATCATCTACCTAACCAACCAATTAGAAACACATTCATAAATATACACTATAATAAGGAAACAATCATTCAAGGTTGATTCTAATTAAAATCATTATCTCTTCAAAGGTTACAAGTATTTATCAAAATTTTGGGAGAAGATGATATCATTATAATATCAAAATTTTCACCTTGGCCTAAAAAATTGAAAACCCCAAAGTTTTATTAAGCATGTTTTTCTCTCTATAATGCTTCCATTTTTTCCTCGTTATTCATTCTTCTAAATAATGGATTTTGGGATAAAATTTACTTTCAAAAATTGTGACCAATAGGAAGATACATAGTGGGCCCTAGTTCGCATAAGTGCAATTCCGCAGGCTCTGCTGGTCACGAAGTTCTAGTCTCCGTCCCGGTGGTACTGGGGGCTTGCCGCTACCAACGCCGGTCACATTAAAAAGTTTACCGTGCAATCGCAGTTTATAGGGTCGTGCTACTGACTGCAATTCTAAAAAATAAAAAAATAAAAAAAAAAATAGGAAGATACATGAAATATTCATTCAAAATAAATCATGTCCTCTAGTATGTAGGAAAGAGTTCCCATACCTATCATGGTTCATTTCTCCATGAAACTTGTATGAAAGTATAGTCAAATGCACTTGAATGAAACCATAAGGCATGAAGGAATCTTGTTCTCTAATACATACATGGATTCTTAATAAATGAAACAATTGGGTTTGATATACAAGCCTATAAAAAGATTACATAACTTGTTGAGTTGGTGGGCCAACATCAACCATTTTATCTACATCATGATCATGCTCCTCTTTTTTATCACTTAATTTCCATGTGACTTTGTATTTTTATTATGAATAATATTTTATTAGTAGGAAAATATTCATTGAATATTTTTTTCATTAATAATTCAATAATGATGACCTATAATGTGTAGGAAGGTAGGTGGTAGTTAATAGTGAAAAACATGTGAGTTCCAAGGTTTGAGGGTCATGAAGGACAAGGAAATTAGACCGTTAAGGTGCATGAATGGGGGAAATTTGAACAAAGGATCTTGTTGAGATAAGATAGTTCTAAACTATTAAGGGTTACTGATTTAGGATGAATAATTACTCTTAGCACTTGTTGTAGGTTGAGGATTAGGCATGTGGCATACTAGGTATACAAATAGGACCATTTCAAAACACACAATCCTAAAGAGATGTCACAATGAAATGGTTTTGAGAATCAAGTTTTGGGGGCACCTCACAAAATGTACCCAGCTAATAAAAAGGAAAAAATTTTAATTCTAATAAAGATAAGTTAATAAAAATGTCCAAGGAATAATATTTTTTATGGAAATGGGGCTATCATGGAAAAGGTACTCAAATAGTGAAAGGTATAAATTTTTTTCAAAGGTAAGAAAAATGATCAAGGAATAGGTGAAACAGATGTCAAGAAGGATAACTTTGAAATCATGACAAGAGTATGTGTTGGTATGTGGTGACTGATCATGCTATACTATATAGCCCATGGTATACTGTACACCCCGGCCCCCTATCCTTGCTAGGGTCCAACTATTTTTTCGCATGATCATCGAAAAAGGGAAAAATCAATGGAAAAAGAAAAATACGATTTTGTAGAACCCAAAAATCTAGAAGCTTGTTAAAAAAGGGTTCGGATGGGTATTACTGTATGATGAAAAATGTGATTATTTGCAAAATTGTAAAAGGTTTTACACTGGATAATAAAAGTATTGGATGGTTACGGTTTGGTGGATGTAGCCCAAATTGGGTGAACCACGTTAAATTATCTGTGTTATGATTTATTCTGTGTGTGTGTTTTAGTTTCTCTATTTATTATTAAATCTGCATTTAATTGTTAGATATATGCCATCTCTAACCCTAACAAGTGGTATCAGAGCGGGTTGTGTTTCGATTATCGTTTGTAGGAAAGATCTCACGGTTGAGTGGGAGCAATGGTAGATGAGGGTAAGAAGGTTGACAAGTTTAATGGGTAGAACTATCAGTTATGGAAGATGCAGATGGAGGAATATCTCTATCAGAAGGATTTATGGCGTCCATTGGAAGGGAAAACCAAGAAACACGCATCAATGTCAAATGAGGACTGCGAGATCTTGGATAGAAAGGCTCTTGGCAGTATTCATTTGTGCCTAGCACAAACAGTGGCGTTCAATATTACAAAAGCAAAGACAACTCAAGAGTTGATGGAAACCCTGGAAAAGTTATATGAAAATCCTTCCACTTCGAATAAGGTATTTCTTATGAAGCGTTTATTTAATATGAAAATGGTAGAAGGTGGGTCAGTTACTGATCATTTAAATGTGTTTAATACGTCACAAGTCAATTAACTTCTGTAAAAGTAAACTTTGATGAAGAAGTTAGGGCTCTTTTGATTCTATGTTCTTTGCCTGAAAGCTCGGAATAGCTTGGCAAATGGTCGTTAGCAATTCTCGCTTCTGGTTTGAATACATTGAAATTTGATGATGTTGTGGTGTTATTTTGAGCGAGGAAATCCGTAGGAAAAGCTCAGGTGGAACATCCACATCAGGCAGTGTTTTGAATGCAGAAAGCAAAGGCAGAGCAAAGGAGAGAGGAAACAATTCTGGATATCATGGGAAGTCACGAGGAAAATCAAAGGACAGAAAGTCCCAATCTAGAGACGGCGATTGCCGTAATGTGGTAAGTCCGTCATTTAAAGAAAGATTGTTGGTCTCAAAAAAATAAAGGAGACAAAAAGGAAGGAAATAAAGAGGTAAATGTGGTAAGTAATAAATCTGATGAGGATGCTTTGATTCTTTCCCTTGATAATGCTGATGATTCTTGGGTGTTAGATTTAGGGGCTTCATTTCATGCTACCCCCATAGAAGTTATTTTCTTGATTATGTCCAAGGATTTTGGGCTGGTTTATTTAGGAGATAACGAACCCTCGTCAAATTGTTGGAAAGGGAAGAATCAAGATTGCTTATCGGGAATCATTGGTACTACGAGGTAAGGCATGTTCCAAAGTTAAGCACAAATTTAATTTTCAGAGGGGCAACTAGATGATGAAGGTTGTGTTGTTACTTTTAGTGATAAAAACTAGAGGGTCACAAAGGGTGCCTTAGTGGTAGCAAAAGGTGCAAAGTAGGCACCTTTATATCTTTGTACAGGTCATATTGTTCCTTCTACTTTAATTGTTACTAAAAAGGTCAATGTTCGGAACAGTTGCTACAGTTCGAGGGTAGAAGATCATATAGTTGCCGTGGACTCGAATCAAGATCGCGGGCATAATAGACTTGGGCATAAGGAGTGCTAAAGGTATGAAAGTACTTTCATTCAAATAATGTTTTACCAAGTCTAAAATGTGTTAATATGGATTTCTCGTGAAAGTTGTGTGATAATGGGAAGCAAAAGAAAGATGAGAAATTGAGCTTGTGCATATGGATGTATGAGGACCACTGTATCTTCTCTTGGTCTCATTATGTTACATTCATTGATGATGCAACTAGGAAGGTATGGATTTATTTCCTTAGGTAGAAATTTGATGTATTTGAAACTTTTAAAAAATGGAGAAGCTTGGTTGAGAATGAGATGGGAAAAAGGTTAAAATGTCTTAGATCTGATAATGATGGTGAGTATTGCAGTAAAGAGTTTGAAGATTATTGTTCCTCTAATGGTATTCATAGGCAGAAAATGGTTCCAAGGACTCCACAGGAAAATGGAGTGGCTGAGCGCATGAATAGAATAATAATGGAGGTGCACGAACTATGAGATTGCATGTTGGGTTGCCTTTAAAATTGTGGGTAAAAGACTATAAATAAGCAGCTTATTTAATTAATAGAGGTCCCTCTAATCCTTTGGGTTGTGGTATTCCAGAGGAAGCATGGAAAGGTAAGAAGGTGAGTTATTCTTTTCTCAAAACCTTCGGTTGTGAAGAATTTGCACATGTAGATTCTAAAATAGAACCAAGCTTGATGCAAAATCAAAGAAATGTGTATTTGTTGGATATGGCATTGATGAATTTGGTTATAGGCTTTGGGATTTTGAAAATCAAAAAATTGTGAGAAGCAGTGGATGTCATATTCAATGAGAAAGTGTTGTACAAAGATCCGGTTACAGCATGAGAAGAAAGAAAATGATTATGCAGTGTTGGATGATATTCCAAACAATGATGTTTCAGTGGTTCCTCATGCTGGGCAACAACAACAACAACAAATACCACAAACTCCTGTTAGACGATCTTCAAAGATAAGTAGACCTGCTGAAAGATTTTCTCCCTCTTTGTATACTATTTTGTTAACTGATCCTGGTGAACCAGAATATTATGATGAAGCTATGCAGGTGGATACCAAGGTTCAGTGGGAGCATGGAATGGAAGAAGAAATGGACTCCTTGCTGAAAAACAAGACTTGAGAATTATGCAAGTTGCCTGCAGGTAAAAAAGCTTTACCAAACAAATGGATTTATAGGCTGAAAGAGGAGGATGGAGGTAAGAAAAGATTTAAATCCAGATTAGTTGTAAAGGGATTTGCATAGAAACAGGGTATTGATTTTGATGAGATTTTTTCTCCTATTGTTAAAATGACTTCTATTCGTATTGTTTTAAGTATTGTCCCTGCTGAAGATTTGCATTTAGAACAGCTTGATGTTAAAATAGCCTTTCTCCATGGTGATTTGGAAGAAGAAATATATATGGACCAGCCACAAGGATTTGAGGTCAAAGGTAAGGAGAAAATAGTGTGCAGATTGAAGAAAAATTTATATGGCTTGAAGCAAGTACCTCAGCAATGGTATTTGAAATTTGACAGTTTTATGGCTGAGCAAGGCTACAGTAGGTGTAATTCTGACCATTGTGTTTATTTTAAAATGTTGGATAATGACAGCTACATTATTTTGTGTTTATATGTTGATGACATGCTTGTAGTTGGTTCTAACATGGATCACATAAGAGAGTTGAAACAACAGTTAGCAAAGTCTTTTGCTATGAAGGATTTAGAGGTAGCAAAACAAATCCTTGGTATGAAAATTTGTAGAGATAGGAAAAATAGAAAATTGTTTTTATCTCAAGCTAATTATGTTGAAAAGGTGTTGCAGAGATTTCATATGGAGAATGCAAAAGATGTTAGCACACCTTTGCCTAGTCATGTCAAATTGACTAAGGATATGTGTCCAAAGACACAAGAGGAGGAAGAAAAAATGTCCAAGGTACGATATGCTTTAGCTGTAGGTAGTTTGATGTATGCCATGGTATGCACGAGACCGGATATTGCACATTCTATAGGAGTTGTTAACAGGTATTTGAGTCATCCCAGAGTTGAGCATTGAAATGCGGTAAAATGGATTCTCATGTATTTGAGAGGTACATCCAATAATTGTTTATATTTTGGGGGCTCTAATACTGATTTAAAAGGCTATGTTGACTCAGATTTAGCAGGGGATATATATACCAAGCGGAGTACCACAAGTTATGTATTTACAGTTGGTGGGAAAGTAGTGAGTTGGATTTCTCGCTTGCAGAAGGTGGTTGCTTTATCCACCACAGAGGCAGAGCATGTTGCTACAACAAAGGCGACAAAGGAGATGATATGGCTACAACTTTTCATGGAGGAGTTGGGAAAACAACAAGCTGGAAATTACTTGTTTACAGATAGTCAGAGTGCTATACATCTTGTAAATAATTTTGCCTTGCATTCTAAAACAAAACACATATAGTTGAGATATCATTTCATTTGGTCAGTGTTGGAGGATGGATAGGTTAAGCTGGACAAGATACATACAGATGTCAATCCAGTGGATATGTTTATGAAGGCGGTGACAAGGGAGAAGCTGAGCTCCTCTTCAGCTTTGGTTGGTCTTCGAGGTTGAACTCAAGTATAACAAAGCAGCAGGGTCCAAGGTACTTATTACCAGTGGGAGCTGTAATTGTAGCAGTGTCGTCCAGGATCAGTCTCCAAGTGGGAGATTGTGTTGGTATGGAGCCTAATCAGTCTCCAAGTGGGAGAATGTTGGTATGTGGTGACTGATCATGCTATACTATATTACTATATTACTGTATGATGAAAAACATGATTATTCGCAAGATTGTAAAAGATTTTACATTGGATAATAAAAGTATTGGATGGTTGCGATTTGGTGGATGTAGCCCAAATTGGGTGAATCATGTTAAATTATCTGTGTTATGATTTATTCTGTGTGTGTGTTTTAGTTTCTTTGTTTATTATTAAATCTGCATTTAATTGTTAGATATCTACCATCTCTAACCCTAACAGTATGGGGAAAAGGTGGACTTGGAGGTTTTGAGGATCAACAATTAAAGATACCTAGGACCAAATACTTTGGGAAAGAGATAGATCAACTTAAAATCATGATAAGATACTTCGTGAAATGAGTTGATGATTGGATTTTTAGAGGATGAGGGGGATGGTACTCTAGTAAGGGAAATTCTAAAATTTTGAAGCAAGAAGGAACTTAAGTAAAATAGTGAAGGATTTAGGATTCTAAGGTTATATGTAAATGGTACTTGGGGAAAGTAAACTACCAATGTTTGAAACTTTAACACTACACATACACATGAATTTTTAAACAACAAGAAACCCCACACTTTAAAATATTTTAGACCTTCGAACTTCAATACCTTGAAAGTTGTTTAGAAGGCGTATTGGAACTAAAATACACTACTTTATAGAATTTGAAAGTTTCCATCATAAAGGGAAAGTTCTTTTAGTGGTGGAAAATCTTACTAATCATAAGTAGGTCATAAGTTTGAATTTTAGCCTATCAAATATTCTCATTAGTGTACCTATAACTCCTTATAGAAACAAATAATCCTTATTACAAGCATTAGAAAAGAATTAAAACTAAAATATATTTAAATATGGCATGGGCATGAGCAGGAAAAGGACTTTGAAAAATTGAGCGTTGGAAATGGAGGTAGAGTAGGATCTGAGAAATCACAGGCGGGATCAGCACTGGTATCGAGTAAGAAGCAAGGTGAAGCTGATTCAGAAGAAGCGGACTCCAGAAGCAAAATTCTAGTGGACTCGGGAGGAAAGGATATTCCGGCTACCAATTTTGTGGGTTCCCCTATTGGTCAAAAAGGAAAAAAACCAAAAGGCATGGTGGAGACCACTAGAAAAAATGGAGGCAATCAAAAACCTTGGGCCTCTTTGTTTGGGATAAAATTGAATGGAAAGTCATCTTTCTCTCCAGTGCAAAATATCTCTATCCCTGAGAAAGGTAAGTTTGCAATTTTTGTGCCAGATCTGTTAATTGATCATAACATTGCTTTAATGGAAAGAACCCTAGTGGGGAAATTTATGGGTCTCAGACCAAAAATTGAAGTGGTCAGGGAGTTTGTCAAAAACAAATGGAGAACTTATGGAAAAATTTTAGTAGTGGCACTCCCAAAGGGATTTTTTGCATTTGAATTCACCTGCAGGGAGGATATCTTGGCAGTAAGAAGTGGTGGTCCATGGGTTATAGGGAAATCCTCCCTGGCTCTTAAAAAATGGTATTCAAATCTGGACCTTTCAGATTCTTATTTTGAGAATGTCCCAGTTTGGGTCAGACTCCCGGGTCTTCCCTTGGAATACTAGAACGAAGA
Source organism: Sequoia sempervirens (assembly GCA_007258455.2). Classification (NCBI taxonomy): domain Eukaryota; kingdom Viridiplantae; phylum Streptophyta; class Pinopsida; order Cupressales; family Cupressaceae; genus Sequoia; species Sequoia sempervirens. The sequence goes on from VDFB02179434.1 coordinate 17,506, forward strand.
TGTCTTTTATGGAATAGCAAGCTCTTTTGGGGAGCTTCTTTCTATTGATTCTATGACAGTTTGTAGAAAGAGGTTATTTTTTGCAAGAATATGTGTAGGGGTCCCTCAGAATGTTGACCTTCCTTCATCAGTTGAGATTCTATCTAAGTTGGGCTCCTAGTCGTAGGGTATTGAGTTTGAAACTATCCCTTTTGCTTGTTTCAAATGTAGAAAATATGGGCATTGGGCTGAGAAATGTCCTTTAAATGCCATCAAAGAAAAGGAGAAGCTAGCTGGAACGTTGAAATTTGTATGGAGAAAGAAATCAAAAGGAGAAAGCCTAGAGAATAAAGAGTCTAATATTCAAGGCACATCAAATGAGGCTAGTTGTGATATGGGAAGTAAGGGTGTGGTTCCACAAGAACTCTAGCATAAGGACTTTGAGGACACCTTGAAAACTAAGGAAAAAGAAGTTAATGCAGAACAGGTGGTTGGTGAAGAAAAGCAGAGTTAGGATGCTAGCCCTTTATCCCAAGAGAGGAGCCTAGTTGAGAATATAGAAGGGAACTCAAGTTTGGAGGACATACCTATCTAGGGTATGTCCTTAGAGCTAAACATCCCTCTTTTGCTGCCTTCCTCTGAAGGTTGTTTTCCTTCGGGTGTAGATCCCTTTATGGATCCTAATTCCTCATAATTAGTTAAGGACTCCTATGATAATCAGGACCAAACTACTGAACTTTCTAGTGACTATTCAACCTTTCATCTAAATGGCATCATGAAAACTTTACCATGGGAGAAAAGACTTCTAACTGATAAGGAATGGGAATCAATTGAAGAGACAGAGAGTCAAGAAGATACAGACAGAGAAGAGGTCTTATCCAAGAAAAAGAAAAAAAGAAAAAAAGGCAATGGAAGACTCCAAGTTGTATTTCTACCAGGTCAAAAGCTAAGTCAGATTGTGCAGCAACAAAGAACTCTCATGGGAAAAAACCATGGAAGACTCCAAGTTGTATTTCTACTAAATGGATAAGAAAGCATAATAGCTTTCAGGATATTGCGGATGGTTTTCAAAAAACCATCCCGGAGTGCCTCCACTCCCTTAGTAAATCATGAATATCATGTCATGGAACATCAGGGGACTTAATAATCCCCATAAGTAGGATTTATTGTGCAATTTTTTTAGAGATCATAAGCCTAATATTCTCCTTATTCAGGAAACTGAAATGTCAAAGGAAAAAGTGGAAAAGCTGAAACTATTTTAGTATTGTAGTACACATGGCAATAACTCAAATGGTGCTTCACGAGGCATTACTACTTTCTGGAATAGTCACATAATCAAAGGGGATCCGATCTTGAAAGGTAAAAACCATATTGCTACTAGATTCACCCATATTAGGGATAATTTCAGTTGGATTCAATCAAATATCCATGCTCCCAATGGAAAAGGTTTTAGAAAATATTTCTGGATGTAGCTGGCTGCTTTCCAGAGTATTTTTAATAGTGAGTCCTGGGTAGTCATGCGAGACTTCAATACTCCCTTACTGAATGAAGAAAAATTGGAGGATCCCAGAGCAATGTTGAAAGTAAGGAGGATCTTCAGAACTTTATTAAATTAGATCTAGACTTGTAGGGAACCTCTTACACCTGGTCGAACCTCAGAAAGGGTATGGATCTAATCTAGGTTAGATTAGATAGATCTTTAATCTCTGGCCAATGGTTCTTAAACTATTATTTTTCTCTTAAATCCCTTTCTAGGATTGGTTATGACCATTTTCCCATAAGTTTTGTTGCAGATCATTTAAAGATTAAGAAAAATATCCCCTTTAGATTTGAAAAAAAGTGGCTTTCCCATCCTCTTTTTAAAGAGGAAATTAGGAAATAGTGGAATATTAATATATCTGGTACAACTATGTTTAGAGTGGCTAAAACATTAAGGGAAGTTAAATTCAATTTAAAAAAATGGAAGAAAATTCCTTTGGGAACATTTTTAGGATTAAATTTGATCTTCAGATGGAGTTGGGGGAGATCCAATATAAAATTTGGAAGGAAGGATATTTGAATGATATTAAGGAAAAAGAGAATGAGCTCCTTATTAAGATACATGACATCATTGCAAAATAAGAGGAGTTCTAGAGACAAATATCTAGAGATTTATGGTTATTTGTTGGTGACAAAAACACTAGGTACTTTCACTTGCCGGCCTCAAAATATAGGGCGCTCAAAAAAATATCTCATATTGAAGTTGATGGTAATAGGTATGAGGAGGAGGAGGATATCAGAAGACATGTTGTTATCTTCTTCAAAAATCTTCTTTTCGAGATTGAGGAAAATAACCAAAATGATCAGGATTATTTGATATAATCTATACCTAATGTGATGAATCAGGAAGATAACTCTATGTTGACTGCTATTCCCTCTAGTGAGGAAGTTAGGAAGGCTATTTTTTCCTTTGAAGGGAGTAAAGCTTCGGGTCCTGATGGGTTCCCTATGTTCTTTTTTCAAAGGTTTTGGGAGATTGTTGGAGAGGATGTGGTGAATGCTGTAAAAGATTTTTTTGGTTCCAGAAGTCTCCTAAAAGAGTTCAATGCTACTTTCTTGGTTCTTATCCCTAAGAAGCCTAGAGTGGTGAAATTTGATGCTTTCAGACCCACCAGCCTCTGTAACTCGATCTATAAAATCATCTCAAAGGTTTTGACTTCCATACTTTTAATTCTTTTTCCAACTCTGATCTCACCTCAACATAATGGATTTGTCCTTGGCAGACAGATCCTTGATTCAATAGTCACAATGCATGAGAATATCCATTCCTTGGTTGAATCTAAGACTGAAGGCTTCCTATTAAAGCTTGATATCTCAAAAGCCTATGATAGAGTTGACTGGAAATTCTTGTTTAAAATTTTAAAGGTGTTTGGGTTCTACAACAGGGTTCTTCAATTGGTGGAATAGCTTGTGTCTACTGCTTCTATCTATGTTATGGTTAATGGATCTCCCTCAATTTTCTTCCAAAGCTCCAGAGGTCTAAGACAAGGAGATGCTACCTCTCCTATTTTATTCACTATCATGGCTGAAAGTCTTGGAAGAAATTTGAAAAGGCTGATAGATCAAAGATCCCTTGCTAGTCTTAAACTAACCTCTAAGAATTTGATTTGTTCTCATCAATAGTTTGTCGATGATACTATGCTCTTAGGAAATCTACTGTTTTAGAGGTAAATACTTTGAAATCTCTGTTGGATATGTATGGGAGGGCATCTGGCCAATTGATTAATAAACAAAAAAGCTCTCTCTTCTTCTTTAATACTCCTGAATACATACAAAATAAAATTGGTTGCAGGGTGGAGTCTTTACTTACCACCTATCTAGGTTTACCTTTAAGCCTTAAACCACCATAGTCTTTTTTTATTTTGTTGGTTGAGAGGTTTAGTAAGAAGCTTGCTGGATGGAAAGGAGCTTTGCTAAGTCAAGTGGGTAAATTGCAACTCCTAAGAGCTACTCTTCAGAATCTGTCGATTTATGCTTTAAGCCTCTTTAAAATCCTTTGCAAGTTTGTGGATGCCATTGAAAAGATTCAAAAAAGATTTCTTTGGTCGGGTGTTGAAGAAAAATAAAGGTTTCCTTTAATAGGGTGGGATTTGGTGTGTAGAGCTAAAAAGGTTGGTGGTTTAGGTCTTAGAAAAATTAGAATGGTTAACAAGATACTTCTAAGTAAACAAATTTGGAGGATATTTTCATCCTTAGGGGAATGGACTGATATCTTGACAAGCAAATATTTGGAGAATAACACATATCTTATAATTAAGATGGACTCCCATCTTCTACCCAAAGGCTCAACATGCTAGAATAATCTGATTACTGGAAGAAAATTTGTTGAAACAGGAGTAGGTTGGCAAGTCAAGAGTGGAAACCAAACTAGATTCTGGGAGGATAGATGGTTGTTTAATGAGCCCCTTATCAAAATTGAACCTTTTCGTGGGTGGGCTGAGATTTGCAAAGCTCTATTTGTTTTGTATGTTAAAGATTATTGGCTAAATGGAAAATGGGTGGAATTGTGTTTTGTTAGCCAGGCTCTTGCTCCTATTCACTCAAATTGTTGGCTATCAGAATTTGCCATGATTAGACAGAAGATCATCTTTTTTGGATTGATGAACCTTCGGGCAATTATTCTATTTCATCGGATTTTGCTAGGTTGTCTTCTATCTAGGTTCCTCCTCCCTTTTGGTCAAAAGCTTGGTTCAAACACCTGGTTCCTAAATTCAATATCTTCTTATGGATCCTTCTTCAAAATAAAGTGCTCAGATTTGATAATCTTTGCAAGAGTGGCCTTCAAATACCTAATAGATGTTATCTTTGCAAGATGGAAGCAGAGTTAGTTTGTCATTTGTTTCTTCATTGTCCTTTTGTTTCCTCGATTTGGAAAAAAATCCTCTATTACTGACAATTATCATGGGTTTTCCCCTTGTCAATTGAAGACTTCTTTATACAATGGAAAGCCCCCACTCACAATCCCGCACTCAAGAAATTGTGGGATTTTTCCTTCCCTCATGTTGGTTGGTGTCTATGGAAGGAACAAAATAATAGAATTTACAGAGATAAAGAATCTTCGGTGGCCATTGGGTTTGATAAAATAATCAAATTATTGAAAGAAAATTTCAATACTATCCCCTAGAAGGTTGGTAATACTGAGAAAGTGGCTTGTTCATCCTATGATCTCACGGTAGCCATAATATTGATATCTCTTGTGCCCTTAAACATGCTAAGAAGGATAGGGAGGGTGTATGTTGGACTTTTCCACATAATTGTTGGATCAAAGCTAGCTTTGATGGGGCAGCTAAAGGTAATCCTAGGCGGCATGATGCGACAGAGTCATAAGGGATTCTTTTGGAAATTTCCTTGGTGCGATTGCCACTCCCCTTGGTTCTCAAACCAATCACCTTTTTGAGGTTGTTGGAGCTTTTCATGTTATAAATTTTGGCTCATAGTCTTAATTTTAAAAACCTTTGGCTTGAAGGGGACTCTAAAAATATCGTTGAATGTCCTGGTGTCAGCCATAATAGTGGTTTACACCCCGAGAGGAACGAATTTTAGCTAAAATCACATATTTTAGAAAATATGATTTAAGCCTTAAAGTTCCATTTTGATTCCAATTGAAGAGAGGGTCGATCAAATCAAACCCTTGGATAGAACCTCGCCTAGTTTTAAACCATACCTATAAATGCTCTTCCTTTACACCTATCAAAATGCTGATAAAAAAATCACTTTTGATTTAGCTTTGGGGGATCAAATGAATTCATTTAAAATTTATTTCAAATGATTATGGTATTCCTTAGAACAAGTTATCCAATGAATATAATTTTAATATGTTTTGGTTTTGTTATGTATTTGTTTTTTAAGTTTTATTAAACATAGGTTTTTCATCTAAAATGAATTTATTTGTTCTTCACATGTGGAAAAATAGAAGATTATCAAAAAAATTGAAAAATATGAGTGCACCAGATATTGATGTCTTTATCCACAAAAAATAAATAAATAAATTTGACATATACAAAAAGTTACGCTGCATAATGGGTCGCGACTGCGGTCCTAATTGTAATTTGTTTGACTTGAAACTCTTATTAAGGAAAAAATATTCAATTAAAACTAACCAAGTGGAAGCACTAGATATCAGGATAAATCTAAATTTTAAAGAATTAGAATTTTATCCTCATGGAAAAGGTTAATGCAAGGCCACTTTTAAAAATGTTGTTTCCTCAAAAAATCATTTTCGTGGGAGATAGAAAAAGAAGTGCAATTTGATTCCAAAAATTTTGAAAAAATATTTTTAGAATCTAGAGACAAAATTTGATGAGACTCCAGCTTGCACCATCTTCAAATTCCTCAGCTTTAGCCGCTTATAGGTGCCCGAATGTGAAGATTTAGTTAAAAATAATAATTTTAAGTGTCCAGTTTGGCCAAAAATTGTAAACCACTCATTATGGGATCACCCGCCTTTAGGTAGGCCCCCCCCCTCGTGGCCCATAAAGTCTTGGATTGATGTGCTATTTTGACTTTAGCTAAGTTTGATAATATAAAGGTTTCACACGCTTATAGAGAAGCCAATGCTATGGCAGACTTTTTTATGAATGAAGGGGTTAAAAGTAAAGGACAGTGCACCTGGCTGAATATTAGTGATTTAGGTGCTAATGTTCGAGCTTTATTGAACTATGATGCGTTACATGGGAAAGATGTGTGTCATCTCATTAATGATGATAGAACGGGGCAAATACATCACTATCATTAGATTGCATGGGACCAAGCCAATTTACTTATCCTATAAGTTTGCTTGGCATGCTTTGTGGGCTCACTGGTTTGGCGGGACCATTTCAACTCAAGATTTCGTCTCTGTCTACTTTACTGTGCTTGCTAAAATGGGAGGAGATAGAAAAAGAGTTGAGCTAGAAAACTTTGAGATGCACACAAGAAACACTAAAGCGTGGAACAAAGTCAAAAGCGAGGGTTTACTCCCTTTCCTCGAAAAACTCCATGGGTCTAATCAGGAAGCTATAGAGTATTTTGACAGGAATTGGGAAAATGGGGAATTAACCATTTTTGGTAGGAATGTAAGGCATCTCTTTGCATGTGACTAATACATTCTTAAAGTGTTATATATTTCTCCTAAATAGATGGTTAGATATATTGCAAGCGATATGAATTGTCTAACAATAACCTTATAGTTTTACGTTATGTTATATCACTGTTATTTTACTTAATGAAGATGTATGTGCATGCGAATTATTGTATGAGATTCGAACTTATAAGATGAATCTAAAATAAGATAATTGTTGTGTCATATTACATTGGAAGTGTAATTAGCTATGTAAATGATTCATGAATAAAGTTACAAAGATTCGATTTACAATTAATGTTGTTTATTAATATGTCTAACTGTGCTTGATTATGTGTGCAGGAAATTAAATGAGTCGATGTGGGAATTAACATTAAAGGTCGAGAAGATAACGGTGCTAGCATGAGAAGGGATAACCATCAAGTGCAAATCAAAAGACTTCTTGTTGAGGATATAAATTTATCTCCATCTGAGACCTAAAAGCAAGTAGAGTAAATGTATTAGAGGGCTAAGGAATCAAATATGCAAATAGGAGGATGGATAAATATTGGAATCAAATTAGATACATCTTTGGGAAGTTCTAAGTGTAGCCCTATTTGACTTAGAAGGGTTTGAGGTTTTATTATTGATTGGTTGATTATGTTTGAGTAGAATCCAATTGTAGGTCATGTGATGTGAGTTTGGTTGGGGTTGGAACCCTTGGTCAAGATCCAAACTCGTATGGATTCTTTTGTGGGTTTTAAAAAGGGATTATTGAGTCAATTTCCTTGGTTTTTGAACAAGAATAGACCCCTAGGACCTATACCTATGGGTTTGGAACCTTTTTGACATGTGAACTTGTCCTTGGAGTGTGAAAAGACCCCTCAAAAGTCCACATTCACGAATGTGACGAATTCAAAAAGTGTTGGGGCTTAGGAAGAGTGACTTGTGACTCTCAACCTCCCACTCCCCAAAAGTTCTTGGAATTGGCACAAGACTCACACATGTGTGAGTAGTTGTGGGAAAGAGTGTAGGTTTGGAGGATTCCTATATACCTCAAGAAGATGGAAGATTTGGGCATTGCCCACTTCTCCTCTTGGAGAACTTGAGTGAAGATGGTAGAAAGAATGAGAAAAAAAAGAGGAGTCCATCTCTTTGGAAGATATTGATGAAAATGGCTTGGTTTGGAGAGAAAAGATGGATACAAGATTTCAGCCCCTCCACCTAAAAGAAAAGATAAGTTCTCTTTCACTTCAATTTTCTCTTTTGTTTACTTGTTGTAAGAAAGTGGTATGTTGCATGGATCATGGTTGAAACAGAGAGTAGAGAACCTAGATACATGAAATTTGGTGCTATGCTATTCTTATTCCTTTGTAAAAATTTGAAAAGGCTCCATGCATCATCTTGGAGCTAAGAGACTACCTTGCTCGGGGGTATGGCTAGAGCCTATGAGGCTCCATGACGCCATTATGGTAGGGAGGAGAGCAAGCTTTCTTTTATTGTGTGTTATTCATTGTATTCTTAAATATCATTTGTAACATAAAAGTCCAAATAAATTATTTGTATTTTATTGTGAAAAGAAAAAGATACTCTATGAACTTGTGTTAAGAGAGGATTTTGGGATAAGAGGTGTTGATTTTGGGCTAAGAGGTGTTTACATGTGGTGTTGAAAGAAAAATATGATATTTGTTCATAATAAGTAATGACAGACTTTTGGGTCCTAAACCCTAAAAGAAAATTTGTTTTAAGTTTTAGAAGAGTGTTACAAATGTTACAATGGTTAAAATATATATTATTAGAAGTTTCAAGTGGACTAAATGCATGTATTTTCTTTATCTTTCTTTTTTAGAGAGATAAAATTGTGCTATTAAGATGAAAATAGATTGGAAATAATAAATAAGTCATTTTATGATAAATACTTGCCTCTATAATAAGAAAAATTAAATGTTTGAGAGTGATATTAAGAAGAATGACTCATATGTAGTTGTGGGTGATAACTAACATTTTCTTCTCCTTTGGAAAGCTTTGAAATGTTAAAACCTTGGGACAACAAATAAAACTATTTTTGGTATATATACATATATATACTCTATTCTTTTTACAGCCTTCTAGATTTATTTTGAACGGGGCATGAGATAAATATTGATGCCTCCCATGGAGGTAGTTTTATATAATGTATTATTTCATATGATATAATATGATATAATCTATGTATGAATCAGCATAATAAAATTTTGCATCATAATGTAATTTATAGAACTGGACAAAATTTATATTATAATTCAATAAGAAGTAAAAAAATTTAAAAAAAAAAAATCACCAAATATATGCATATATAAGTAGTATATTTTTTTGAAGATATAAATACTTACTTTAAAATATTATATTTAACTGCTTGAGTTACATATATATGAAAATGAAATAAAATGTGTGTTTTACATCAAGTACTCATTCATTATGAACATGCCCACAATATGAAATTGTTGTTCTACCTTTAAAAGTAAAATGTGAGTTATATTGCAAGTAATTATTCATTCTGAATCTATTGAAAATAAAGAAATATAAACATCATTCTATTCATTTTTATTTATTTATTGTTGTTTAGTTTAATAATAATAAAAATAATAATATTATGTTCAAACCATACATAAACATTATTTTGTTTTTTTTTTGGTTTCTTTTTGACTGTGATGATTTTATTACCTCCCACTAAACATCCAATATAGTGCAACAGGGTAAAGAAAATATTGGAAAGATTAAACCCCATCTTACTTCAATCACCGTATACAATTAGGAAGGGAATAGTAGTTTTCTATGCACATAAATATTATACTCTCTGTGAAGGTTCTAAAACATTTGACGTTATTATTAGTTGAAGTAGTATTTTCTTTATAAAAGGAAAGTCATTGATTTTTGTTGAGTTAGATGAATGAGTGTCTATGATAGCATAACACAGAAAATAATCCAATATCAGTGACAAAAACAAAATGACAGAGGTTATTAAATAGTTGCTCTTGAGGATTTTTTAGGATTTTAAGACTATTAGTCAGATTCAGTATATCGGTCCTAGTATATACCTTGTATGACGTGAAACATCCAGTGGGGATAGGGGCCATCCTCATGCTGAAACCCTACTAATACAATTTTCCTTAAGCTTAGCATAGTCAATGCATCATTTCATTTACTTTTTCTGATTTAGAACTTTGTAGTTTTAGATTTCCCCATATTTAGTATTGTAAAAAGATTACCTTAACAACAGAAGATAAATAGATAAATATGTACAGAAATTTTAAAAGCTTCATTTAAAAATATATATATACATAGACCTATACACGTATTAGCTTGTGTTCTGCATCATCTCCTCCTTCACAACAAAGCAAACAAAAGAAAAAAAAAAAGAGAGAGAGATCCAGCATCCAATCTTACGCGCAAGTTGGGATATTGTCTGCAGTTGCATCTCTGCCTTCGATCTTCATTCAGTTGGCTTGGCTGTCGCCGCCCCTACACAGTAAGAAAGCGTGAGAAAAATAAAGCAAGAAATTAAGATAGGTCAAGCTTATATCGGTAAAGATGAGATTAGGGTTGAAATTTCTGACTTTAGGTTTCCCTCCAATTTCAAAATGGACGTGTTCGGCATATCTATTGGAGTTTATAATCCTTTGCTGTATAACACAGATGAAGTCTCCCATGATAATGCATACCGTAACATATTTTTAATAATAATAAATAAAAATGGCATGTAAAATTTGAAAGTTACCTTGCCACGCGATTCGTTATCAATTTGACTTTTGGCTAGTACATGGAATAAGGGGTGGTAAAAAGGGGAAGTATTATTTAAAAGTTTTGCTATCTTCCCATAAACGTGTTAGGATACCTTGTAAATAACATGATTTAAAATGTATGTCTTAAATGTCCCCACGTACTCCCTGAGTAAGCCCATCTCATCATAAATCTCTTTATTGAATGTTCTTTTAAAAGTTTAAGCATTCATACTCCCCCTTGAAAGGAGGAGGAATGTATTGATTCCAAATAAATAAATTAATAAAAAGCAACATGGGAAAAGAATCGTGGGACCAATCCTTTTCTTATTAGGTTTAAAAAATATATAAGCTTCACTTCATCTATTTATTGGTAATAGTATAATAATATAAAAATTGATAAACCAAAAAAAAAACTAAAATAGAGAAATATAAAGGAAAGATATAGGTGAAAAGTAGGTTAAGTTGATTATTACATTTTATGACTTTTAATACATAATAAATAGGGAAGGAATTCAATGGGTGAGTATATATATATATATATATATATATATATATATATTAAGAAGATATATTCATATAAGCCTCTTCTTATAATCTTCCTAAAGGGAGATAAATAATATGAAATGTTAAAGGAATTTAAAATGTGTTTTATTATAAATTATTTCTTAGTTTTGTAAATTTTATATATATTCTTTAGAAAATAAATATATATATAGAATTATATACATGTTTATTTGCTTATAATAATTAAATTAGCAAAATTAAATATTAGGAGTAATAATAAATATATCACGATGGGAATTCAATAATTATCATATAAATTATAAATATCTTAATTATCCATATATTGAAATTTCGTGGTGAAATGGTCCTAGGTAGATTTCAATAATATCGTCGGTATGGCTAAAAGAAGTAGGGATAACAAGTAAAGTAGTGTTTCATCTTTCTCATACTTGAATTTTGATATTAAAATTTCAAGGTAGATTTTAGCAATTTCGGCCAAATGGTTTAAAATGGGTAGAGCAAACAAGATAAACAAGGTTCCATCAATCAATCCATAAGTCTAATAGTAAATCAAATTGATGATACTTACATGCCCTTCCCATATGAGAACTCATATTATGGTGGCCCAACATGGACACAACCTATTATGTAAAAGTGATGGTCAACTATACTAGTAAACCTTATGTTCGGAGACAACCCTGAACCATCTTCATTTCCTTACCCTACTCTAGAGCAGCATGTTGAAGATGATTTTGTGCAAAAGACGTTACTTAATTATGCAATTAATTATCCTTGCACATGCATCGGAGTTAAATGTTGGTGTTTTTGTAATATTGTGTTAAAAAAAAAGTTAGTTGTGTTTTTACCCTGATGATATTTTTGGGCATTACAAGGAAAGTTCAGCTCAATGAAAATCTTATAGCTGAAGTGACTGGCATGTCCATTGAAGGACATAAATTTTTACGGGGCAGGGTTTTCTCTGATGAAGCTATGGTCAGATTTCCGAAGAAAGATAATGAAAGATTGAAACTGGTGAAAATTTCTAGCAGTTACTTTGAGGCTGACACAATTGAAGCTCTCTAGAGAAAATTTCTTCGCGTTATCATGGAGTATATAACTCTGGATGGTCATTTCACTAGGGTCTACGACCACCATTTTTCCTTACTCGACCATTTTCACTATAAGGTCAAGGTTTCTCTTCTCCACTATCTTATTTGTTCCTTAAGAAAGAGTTTGGATGACCATAGGAAAACCCCAAAAAGATATCCTATTTTGCATACTAGTTTGATTAGGTTAATTGTTGAACATTTTTAAAATATGTCGGCCCCTGCTAATTTGGATGCTCCCCCGGAGTCCGAGGATGATACTGAACCTAGTTGTTCAGGGAATTTTCCAAATTTGAGCCCAGTGAGGATGGTCCTGAGTTTTCCCTCTGTTCAGACTGGCAAGAAAACTCAAATCCATAATCCCTAGTCTATTAAATCCTTCCCTGCTCTAAGCCTAGAAGCTCTACTCCTAAAACCAAAGGTGC
>VDFB02179435.1:0-20138 GCA_007258455.2 Sequoia sempervirens
TCTTCACTTAAACACCATTTGTAACAACAACAAGCAGCATTAGTTTAACACTATCACCAGACCTTTAAGATACCAATTTCATCATGTTTTGATTGTAATATTCCAATATATCAGTATAGACACACACTGACTACTTTGCATTCAAGAAACCATTGCCATATATTGGAATTATATGCCCAAGTCATCAAATCTTTCACAATCTACCTTCAAAAAATTACCAAGCATAGACACAATTGTGGTATCACAAATGAGACTGCTCCCAAGCACTTAACAACATTCCTTTTGTTGTTTCTACATATTCTCTGTTTTTAGCAAACAATGCCAAATATCTCTAGGAGGCCAACATTCCATCTAATCAAGTGATTCATTTTCTATCATAATTCATTTACACAATCCCAATACAGATTCTCAGGCCTATTTTGATCCTTTTCAACATACTATAAAATATTATAAACTTATTTCACAAAACAGAGTAGAACCAACATGTTGTCTACTGGTAAAAACCCTTAAATAGGTCAATTTATCAAAGAAAGTCATCATAGAACTACTCACTAATCCACCAAACCTGTAAACAGTCTTAGGCAATGTGTAGAAACTCACAAATAAACAAGTTTCAAGATGGGAAATGCCCATCAATACACAAAATCAATAAACATTTGATTATAGGGTGAAAACACACCAACCATGAGGGTTTCTTTAATGAAACATTTGCAAAACCTCAACTACTCCGCCCAAAAATTGAAACATGCTTCATTATGTCTGCAAATTATTTTGAAATCATTTCTAAGCTCATCTACATGTTGTTTCCTCAAACCCTACTTGAAAACACAATTTTTTTGAATGAGAAAATTCAGATTTTTGTTCATGCAATAGTATCCCGAATTCTTATTTCTATTTACCCATGCCACACAAATCTTCACATTGAAAAGACACTAAATATGATCCATTCCACTAACCTACTAGCCCTACATCGATGGAATGGCTAAGAATCACTTTTTAGACTCTCTAAACAATTCTAAGGAAACCACAGACCGAGACTTAGGAAACTAAGTTCAAATTAGATTGATTATTTGAATTACAATTCCTACAACTTTCAAGAATGAAAGAAGTCTCTTTCCCTAACAAGAATCAAATCTTAGAACATGCTTGAATCACTATGCAACCTAAAAACAAGAATAGAAAAGGTTTCCAAAATAACTGAGCAGAGGTTTTTTTATTAATTTTTATGGATTTTTGGGATACAAGATCTTCCTTTCTTGAGCTTACAATTCTTTTTAAAGGTGTCTAAATCATTTGAAATAACTGCCTCTTCATCTTCATCAACCCATCCTTTCCCTTCCACAAAAAAGACTCTTCACCTTCCTGCTTTTGTGCAATTTTACATTTTTACAATAATTGACAACTTTTGTTATAAAAAGCAACTTTTCAGTAATATCACCTAGTGACCTATTTCATGGTGCAAATACATTGAAATTCATCATTTAATGACCTTCACTCATCATATTTACTTGAACATTACAAATTGAACAAATTATCCTTTTGAAGGAATTTCATGACCTAGGTGCTCTTGCACCAGTTTGTCATGTTACAACCTTACATTGTCAATGGACATTTTAAATCACACAATTCGATACACTTTCCTATTACATTTTCAAACCACATCTCTTTGAGGCATTTTGTTAAATTTAACAATTGAATTTATTTGTGTATGCTTCCAAAGCTCTCATTGAGTTATTTTGTCAAACAGTTATACAAACCAGCTTTCATTGACTTTCTTTGTGTATGCTTCCAAAGCTTTCAATTAGTTAATTTGACAACTTAGCACTTTTTGCATAGGTAAAATTATTCGTCATGCCGAAGAAACAAACTGTTAAAAGGAAAAAACTAACAGATGATCAACTCCAAGACATCAAAGATAAAGAGAAAAAATGAATGAGGGAATATCATGAAAGAAAAAATTGGGAACGATTGATGAAAACAAGCCAGTTGAAGAGGAACCTCAACTGTCAAAAAAAGAAAAGAAATTGGCAGCACAAAGGGCACCTAATGCAAAAGAGCTTGTTAGGAGATGCAAATACCATAGTTTGGAGACCAATAATCCCCACCGCAAGTGAATACGAAGGGACACCATTAAGCACAAGCGAATATGGAGGGTCACCATCTACCACAAGTGAGTATGGTTGGACACCATCCACCACATCTAAAGTTGAGAGTACATCATCACTCAGAGTTGAGGAACAAGGTATGCCACCATCCCCACGTGAACCTCAAGGTATGTCTTCTATTCCACCCTCGCATCAAAGGTACTTAATCTAGCCTAATCTTAATTAAATATTGATGAAATTGCTAATGTTGAGATGTATGTACCTTAAGAGAACACCACCTAGAATTTTAGCGAGAAAAGCCAAAAGTTTTGGATTAATATTGATGAGGATATTTTGCAGCATGGAAGGTAAGAGATTCTGAACGACTGTAGGAAGATATGCTGATAAGATTTGGAAAATGTTCTTTGAAAGGCTAAATGAGACTGCAAGATGTCAACTATTTGTTCAAATGATGTGGGGTTTAAAGTACAAAAACATCATGAAGACTCTTGGGTTGAAAACATTGAATGCATCAAGTGAAAACACTATTGTGAAGAATCTAATGGATGCTTATGAGAGTGTGGGTAAGACCTCATGCTCAAAGGATAGTAATGTCACCCGACGTGTCATTACATCAATTTTGGTAAGCTATGAAACAAATAGATCTCACCTCATTAAAAGGACAAGTGAACAAATGGGAATTAGTAGAAAAGCTTTATCAAAATCCGTTCAAAGGTGGCAAATAATTGAGGTCACCGATTCAAATGAATTATGGGCATTCTCGAGGAGACTGCCACACAAAGATAAAAAAGTTGTTGAAGCATTGAGAACACTAATTTAAGATTATTGGAAGAATAATACAAGGTCATCTCTAAATCAAAGGGATGTCATAAGAAGGAGAATCAGTAGTTGAAACCGTGAGCCACATCCAAAGCATTTTTTGGATACGACTCAAACCCAATTTTTTCATAAATTTCAAAATTCTTATCCTCAAATTAGTATTTCTCAAAGATTTTTTGAAATGATTAAACCTTTTACGTCAAGATAAACGGGCTAACAATAATACACTACTTATTATGCCATAAACTACACATTGAATTCTCTAACCATTTTGATGTTTATCGTTCTATATGTTTAGATTTGCACACTAACGATGTTTTGCAGGATTGTGGCATAGAAGCCCCCACCAAAATCTTCAAGAAAGTTCTTATCAAAAATTTTATGTGAAATAGAGGATGGCCAAATATTCTATAGGACAACATGCTTGGATGGTTCATGTGAGCGTTGCGGTGGCTTGCAACGAATTCTAGTATGTCAACATATGGAAAGCACATATGAGGCAGGACAAAACCAGTAGAGTTCGAGAAGTATAAAACAGTGGCATAGCGCTACAAAAAGATGGGTCCGGGCAAAAAGGTGTTAAGCTGGTTATTCAGAAGATTCCAATGTATTAGTTTATGTCCATGTTTCATGAGAATCTAGTGTGTGAGTATGCAAGGCATACCCATAGAGCCTGATGGCTAGACACACAATTCAAGCTATGCAAGGACACCTTTCTAGTTGGAAAAATAGTATCACTGGTTGGCTTTGTAGAAAACTACACTCTATAGCCATAGTGTGAGGTGCAATCACAATATTATGACTCCACACAAGTTTCGAGATTGCGCAATAACGTGATCTTCATACATGCCTAAAAGTACGCAGGAAAGGAAGGTATTGAGGGAGTATCACTTTTATATTAGTGATGATCACACGCATTCTCCAGAGTTCGTGCAAGGTTGCTTCTAGATGTTCTACAATCATTTGGCTTAGAGGGGCATATCATATGATCAACATATAATATGGTCAGATAACTGTGTAGCACAGTTCAAGAATGTGCACATGTTCTACTGGTTGTGCAGGATGCATCTCACTACACGTGTTCAACATATATGGAACTTTTGTGAAGCCAGACATGGAAAGGGGGAGCATGAAGGTGCAAGAGCATGTGTGAAAAGAGCATTAGCACGAGAAGAGTTAAATTATAAAGACAATGCATAGTTGATAGATGCAAGATCAATCATCGAGTGGTGTAATGGTTTGATGGGGGCAGGTAATGAAGGTACATCTTCAGTTCACATATTTTTTTGGTTGATGGATGATATTAACATTGCACCATATGAGGATTATTGTACACTAGCAGGATCGAGTGAGTTGCACTCTTTCCTTAGCTCAAATGCAGGTTCATGGAGTATCGATACACGTAAGATGGCATGCTTTTGTTCTTCATGTACAATGCAAGCCTGGAATGATTGTGAGTTAGGGGGGTGGGTTGACAAATGGTTGACAAGTTATCTTAGCCCACTTCACATGTATCACCCTCTGATGGCATTGGAACTAACACAAATGGAATCATCCCGATTAGAGCTTTGACCATGTATTAGATCTAGTTCAACTAGGTAATATATCTACTTTCTTAGTATTTGAAATTCCATATTGTTACATTACTTTGTAGTGTATTTGTAATGTTGACTAATTTCAAGATATTTTCTGCACATATGAATTCAGGGAAATTTTATGCAGTTATTGCATATGAAGACAACGAAGAGGCAAAGAACTATTACTTGTGTCATTGTGTTGACACAAAAATAAGTGGAAGCCCCAATTATAGATGGAGAAAACATTGAATACCCTACAGGCTCAGTTGTTGTTACTGGAACGCGGTTGAGAAGGTACCCACATAAGAGTGTTAAAAATTGGTTGTTTGAGGACTTTGACATGCATCGTAAGATTCTTCATTACTCAAACCTTGTTGTGGCATCCAATGTTCGTTTGAGAAAATATGGGAGTAGACCTTTGAACAAGACCTTGTGGAAGGTCCGTGAGTCTGACCATGAGGCAATACTTGACACAATAAAGAGTAGAGCAGATCCTGATGGTTCATTGGATTAATTTGTAAGTATATACACAATGGTTCTTATTAATTTATACTTGTATCCACGTTAATTTGTTTGATGCCAATGATGTCATCTTATTTTACTTTGCATATCTGTAAGTAACCCGGTAAACATTGATTAGTGTCCCCTTGCATAAAATCTTGGTTATGAGCCGTAAAGAGAATCTCAAATTAAGAAAGCAATACAACATCCTTATTTTGGTAGATCTTGACAAATCTCGGTTATGATTTTAAGCCATTACAAAAGTGTGTGTGAAGCTTGATGATGCAATTTCAAGTTATTCATTTGAATTTAACCTTATCATGACCACCTATGATGTAGACATTATAAGAGCATCTCGAATTTCAATAAATTCTATTCATAAGAGAATAGACAAGGCAGTGAACTCTTTGAAAAAATGCCTCAAAGAAATGTGGTCTCATGGTGATGGAATGGCATGACGAATGCCATGACAAGCAAATTGTTGTGGATTGTCATGAAATTCCATCCCCATTGAGACCACATTTCTTTGGGGCTTTTTTTCAAATAGTTTGCTGCCTTTTGTATGCTATTGCTTATTAGTATGCTTTGATATATTTTTTCCAAACATCCATACCTTTTTTGGAAGCACCTATTTTAGGCTTTTAGCCATAGCAACAAGGAAGTGAACTGTTTAATAGAATGATTTGGTAAACATGTATGATAAATGTAGTAGCATAGAGAAGGCAACGAACTATTTGAAAAAATGTCTCAAAGAAATGTGGTCTCATGGTGATGGAATGCCATGAAAATACACAAGAATGTATCATGTAGTCTGTGGATGGGACTTTTAGTCAAAACTCAAAGTTTCAAGGATTACAGTGATGCAATCTCAAACACTCTTCCAGGCACCCTAATGGAGACAAGCCTCAATAGTGCACTTATAACTTAGATGCTTTCCTAATGGACCCAAACCCTTGGAGTGATCTCAAGGAACTCAAAAAAACTTGTCTTGAATGGTTTCAAAGCCCCAAACCTCTATCTTAGACAAAACTCACTTTTTGCACCTTGACTAGGCTTCTAGCCCAACTAGGCTTCTAGTGATGGTTTTTTGAATTTTCAATCAACTTCCCCAAAGGAATCCTCAATATAATGACTGATTCATATGTGATTCATGATGATACACAACATATCAAATCATTTATGGCACTTGTTCTGGATCAAACCTACCAAAATTTGTTGTTTCCTCAAATTTAAGGCCTAATTAGCCCCCTTTTTCAAAGCAACCCCTCTCTAAACTTATCCCCTGACTATGAAAATTTCAAAAGTGTTTTAAAATGTTCCCAAACCAAATATTTTCAAGGTATTAGTCTTCTTTGACACCCTCAACACCCTAAATCACAAAACCCTCAATAAATTGCTCTAAAACTAGGGCCTCTTGAAAATTAGCTTTCCCAACACTTCCAAAACCTTCTCTTGGAATTTTCACCAATAAATAAACATATATAAACACCTTCAACTTATAAATATACCCCTTATTAAGGTAGATCTCCTACTGCTACACTTTAGGCACCATTTGCATGCCCTTTTCCTTGCTAAAACTCTGTGTACACCCAAGAATCACTCTTTCCTACACAATAACTTGTTAGATATGTATAATAAAATTTAGATATGATCCATTTCAAAAGTTTTCAGTCACACTCTCCCATGAAATGGATCATTTATTCATGAAGACTCTCAAAACTAGTGAAAAATTTGTACTTTTTGAGGACAATCAGCAATATAACATAAGAAACTGATTCCCAACATTATTCAGGTAATTCAAAAGGTTAAATACATGTAAATACAAGTTCTTAAACCATCCAAATGAGCATGACACCAAAAGGAATCAGAGATACATCAAAAAAACTCAAGAAAATGCAAAAAGATTGAAGTTTTTATTGATTTTATGTAGCAGTCCATACAACACTAGCAATATTAGCCAAGCCTCCATACAAATTATTTCTCTAGGCTTATAGAATCATCCTACAACTATCCCAACTGATTAGAATTGATTTTATTACATTATTGTGATTAAAACTCCTAAAACTCACTTTTCCGCCCAAAGTTGGATTTCAAAAATTTGAATTTCCAACATTGCAATTTATTAACTCCTATTAAATATAAAGCTTCCAAAACTATTACATATCATTAGTCAACCTTATTTAACCTAATTAAAACATCATATACCTATTTAAACTCCTAGAACATCATTGTTCCATTTACAAGTCAATTTGATCCTATGGTCCTTATCAGGACCCTTAGGACTTTTGATCTTCCTGTTACACTCATCCATGCCAAATGCCATTATAGGCTTCAAAATGCTATAATTGATGCTATGGAAAGGTTTATAGGCCTTCAAGACCCCTGCCATCTCCTGACTCTCCAAATGATCCTCAAGGAGCTTGGGTGCTCCTACACCATCATGGCATTCCACCACCATGAGACCACATTTCTTTGAGGCATTTTTTTCAAACAGTTCATTCCCTTGTCTATGCTATTGCTTACTATTATGCTATGATAGATTTTTTCTAAGCATCCATAGCTTGTTCGAAAGCACCTATTTTAGGATTTTAGCCATAGCAGGAAGGCAATGAACTATTTGATAAAATGATTTGATAGACATGTATGAAAAATTTGTTAGCATAGACAAAGGCAGTGAACTCTTTGAAAAAAATGCCTCAAAAGTAGAGGAATCTCTATGTGATGAAATGGCATGACCCAATCTTCATGACAAGAGGAGATTTCTATGGATTGTCATGGCATTCCATCACAAATGAACCACATTCTTTGAGGCTTTTTCAAATGGTTTCTTTGCATTTTCTATGCTATTGCTTATTAGTATGCTTTGATAGATTTTTTCCACAAGCATCCATACCTTTTTTGGAAGCACCTATTTTAGGCTTTTAGCCATAGCAACAAGGAAGTGAACTATTTGATAAAATGCTTTGGTAAACATGTATGATAAATGTAGTAGCATAGAGAAGGAAACAAACTGTTTGAAAAAATGCCTCAAAAGAAATGTGGTCTCATGGTGATGGAATGTCGTGACAATCCACAACAATTTTCTTGTCATGGCATTCCACCACCATGAGACCGCATTTCTTTGAGGCATTTTTTTCAAACAGTTCCTTCCCTTGTTTATACTATTGCGTACTATTATGCTATGATATATTTTTTCTAAGCATCCATAGCTTGTTCGAAAGCACCTATTTTAGGCTTTTAGCCATAGCAGCAAGGCAATGAACTATTTGATAAAATGCTTTGTTAGACATGTATGAAAAATGTGTTAGCATAGACAAGGCAGTGAACTCTTTGAAAAAATGCCTCAAAGAAATGATGTCTCATGGTGATGGAATTGCATGATGAATGCCATGACAAGCAAATTGCTATGGATTGTCATGGCATTCCATCACCATTGAGACCACATTTCTTTGAGGATTTGTTTCAAACAATTTGCTACCTTTTCTATGTTATTGCTTATTAGTATGCTTTGATAGATTTTTTCCAAGAATCCATACCTTTTTTGGAAGCACCTATTTTAGGCTTTTAGCCATAGCAACAAGGAAGCAAATTGTTTGATAAAATGCTTTGGTAAACATGCATGATAAATGTAGTAGCATAGAGAAGGAAAGGAACTGTTTGAAAAAATGCCTCAAAGAAATGTGGTCTCATGGTGATGGAATTCCATGACAATCCACAACAATTTGCTTCTCATGGCATTTCACCACCATGAGACCACATTTCTTTGAGGCATTTTTTTCAAACAGTTCATTCCCTTGTCTATGCTATTGCTTACTATTATGCTATGATAGATTTTTTCTAAGCATCCATAGCTTGTTCAAAAGCACCTGTTTTAGGCTTTTAGCCATAGCAGCAAGAAATGGCTTGTTTGATAAAATGCTTTGATAGACATGTATGAAAAATGTGTTAGCATAGACAAGGTAGTGAACTCTTTGAAAAAATGCCTCAAAGAAATGTGGTCTCATGGTGATGGAATGGCATGACGAATGCCATGACAAGAAAATTGTTGTGGATTGTCATAGCATTCCATCACCATTAAGACCACATTTCTTTGAGGCATTTTGTCAAACAGTTCACTACCTTGTTTATGATATTGCTTACTATTGTGCTTTTGATAGATTTTTTCCAAGCATCCATAGCTTGTTCGAAAGCACTTGTTTTAGGCTTTCAACCATAGCAACAAGGAAACACTTGAACTATTTCCCAAAATTCTTTGGTAGACATGTATGAAAAATTTGGTAGTATAGACAAGGTAGTGAACTGTTTGAAAAAATGCCTCAAAGAAATGTGGTCTCATAGAATGCCATGAAAACAAAATGCAATTGGCGACTACTCCTAGTTATTAGTTATGCAATGTGAAGTAATTGCATAACTACTTAGGTTGACTCTGTAAAAACTATATTGTAATTGAAATTTTTTCATCTATCAGCATCTAGTTATTAGTTATGAAATGTGAAGAAATGCTTTCAGTTTGAAAGATGTGCAATGCAATGTAATCAACGTTATGAATATAAACTACAAAAATCTATTTTTTACTAAGTTACCAGTTCGGTTTTGGGTTAAGGATCGGGTTTGAGAACCCGGTTCGCCGGTTCAGGAAATTTTTTTTTGGGGTTGGGTTCGGTAATACAAAAGCATATAAAAATTAGAAATATATACATATTTGCAGCAGTAATCAAGTTCAAAATACACCACCATATTAATAGTCAAATAACATAGCAAAAATACACCACCACTTTCATAGTGAAATCTTAAAATATTAGTGATCTACTCGAATGTCATGATACAAAATTATAAATTAAAGTTCAAACATAAAAATGTCAAGTGTTTACAATCAGCCATTATTGATCATTGATCAATCTGAAAAGTGTAATGAACATTTTTCTGTGTGGAAGGAAAACAAGAAAACCGTGTTACATAATTATTTACATTGTGAAAGAGCCAAAACCCTTTTCTTGCAGATCATAGAAGAATCTCAGTGATTTTTTGGGTGTCCTTTCCTTGGAACGGAACTATCCTAAGCCATGAATGATTGAATAGGAACTGTGAGAAAGAAATAAGATAAATCACATGCAACTTGTTGCAATTTCTTTCCTTGGGAAAAAGGGTAAAGTTTTCTTTTTAGGGAGAATCTCCTTTAGAGTTTGAATGTGCATTGATAATTTTCAAGATAGACTTAGCCAAATATGTCATCTAGGTTTGAAGCTTTTAGGTAAAATGTTTTCTTCTTAAAATTTTGTTCAAAATTCAAGATGCAAGCTCTCCTCCCTTAGGGAAGAGAAGGCCTATCAAACCTAACACTCTTATGCAACACTTCTTAAGTTCTTGTTGATGTAGTATTAGATGTGAAGTTTCAAAATAGGCATGGTTATATAAATTCTCATCTCAGGACTATCATTGCATCAAATTAAGAATTTTCAATCCTTTATGGTCTAGACAAGAGAAGTATGGAGTAGTGTTCCAATGCTAAAGTCTTATTGTGAATCTCTTTGCTATAAGTGGTTCAAAAATGAGGAATCTATCTTCTGCACCAAATGATAAATATTCACAATATGTGCTAGGAAGGAATAAGTCCATAAGATCAAGTGTGCAAGAACTGAGAGTTGAAAATTGGCTTACATTTGACTTCAAACACATAAATTTTCACACTTTTTGATGTTCAAGCGTAAATCAAAATTATATGTCGTGAAAGTTGTAAAAGTATACACTTGAATACATGTAACTCGCTATCTATTGAACCATGGGCATAATTTGCAAATATGGACACCATCGATAAAAGATTTGTATTAAGCAAAATAGCCATGTACACATACATCAATATATGTCGATATAAGTATAAAAGAATATAGTTACAAAATAGCCATATAGGCTTACGAGAATGCCATATAGGCATACAATGTCAAATATATCCAACACAAAATATGTACAAAATTTCCATGTAGGCATACAACAAAGGGCTCTGTGCATTCAAAATTCATTTCTCTCCATGCTATGGTTCAAATACAATTTTCTTTCCCTTTGTTGGGCGATCCGATGGTGATAGTTCTATCACCCATTTCTGCTATGCTCGAGGAGTGCCTATTGCTCCTCCTAGGGTTTAGCTCTTGGTGAAGTTTCAACTGTTACAATAAGAAGTAAAGAAATTAATATATATAAATTACATTATAAAAATTAATATATTTAACAAAATAATCACTTACGGCCATCTCACGATCACTCTCCTTGATGGAAATATTTACACGTCGATGCTCAGGCATGCTCAAGCCCTGTATAAACCATCCAAATAGGAATTAAACTAGGAATCAATAATGGTTTTCTTTTTCAATAGAACTAGTTCATCTATAACAATGAATGTAAATTGAAATTTAGTAATTTGCCTCACACCTCCCCTATCAGAGCCATCGAGGATTGTATAGTGGAGGAAACACCAATATCCATTTCCCTCGTAATGTTTGGTGGTGTTTTTGTCACCAACATCTGAAAATAAAACAAAAAATTATTCAATCACAAAAAAGTTACAATAGCGATCCATGTGATGACTTATAACGTATAAGATCTAATGAACAAAATTTTGAGTACAAGTATTAAACAGATATATTTCTGATTATTAGTTATTGAATTTGAAGTAATGCAACGTAACCAACAATATGAATATAAACTATACAAATCTATTAAACTTAGAATTCATTACTTAAGTTCTCTTTAAATTCTATATTACCTCCGTGAACGTTTGATCAAATCTACTGGCACTCGGAGGTGTTTCCTTGAAACCTCCAATAGTACCCTGTTCAACATCCAAAATCACATATTAAAATACCATTCGTAAAACAATGCTATTAACACATGTAATAAATTTATAATTGTTTACTAACTTTACATACCCCATCGATAGGTGTACTGCAAAAATAAGTAGGTGGATGACTTGTGTATCCAGTCTCTACACTGTGACCTTGTAATTTTATTAAAATAGTAAAACTAAATTAGTTAATCTTGCATTTCACAATCAAAATTTAATAAATTAAATTCAATGAATATGTTGAATTTTACCTGAGTGTCAATGCCATATGCATCATGCAAAATGTCAGCCATCCTCTCCATCTTCGTAGATGCATACGAATCAGGCTGCGTAGGAGCATATGGATCCTGTGTAGCACCCTCTTGAGTGTCGGTAGGGTCATATGAACAAGTCGCCCCAAAATATTGACACACATGGGTTCGAAGGCCACCACCTGAAGACTCCCCTAGATGGTGATGTACAATAGGGCTAGTTTGATGGATGACACTCCGGGTCAAAGTTGTGATTGTTTGCAATGTCTCTATGTTGGCACTCTCCTTCGCAATGATAGGCATCACAATCTGCTCATGAGGTGGCCTAGTGAGAGGTCATCTCCCTTACCACATAGGATTCGGCTGTGCACCGGGCCTATCTTGAGCTGACCCCCCACCTCTCCCTTGGAACTCTCTCATATCAAAATAATTTTGGATTTGGTTCAATATAAACTCACTATATAGTTTCCTAAGAAAATATTGGGGGACTTCACAATTATTGCACGGTGGGTAATCAAAGACCATATACCATCTTTCATAAAAATGGTTCTTAATCTCTTGGTGGTGGCACCAATGAATAAGAAACCTCTTTGCATTGAGGGTAAGATTTTGATTTGTTTTAGGGTCAGTGAATAGAGAGCACAAATCACCTTTAGTAATTTTTAAATCTTTTATTTGTTTATATGATAATTTGTCTGCATAATATGCCCTAGTTGTTTGCCTCCTATCTTGCCATCCAGATATTTGTTGGGTATTGCATCTACATTTTTTAACATGTCTTTCAATGAATTTTCTAGAAGCATTCTTTCTGTGGTTGAAGCATTTGGATCACTCAACCTACTAATAAGATCCTCAAGTTGTTTTCTATTGTTCTCAATTTCACTCAAATTTTCTTGAGTGCCAGGAGAGAATTGAGAGAATGGTGGGGGAGGTTGATTTTGTTGTTGAGGTTGATTTTGTTGAGGATTTTGTTGTTGAGGATTTACCTCCTCTTCTTGTTGAGGATTTGCAGGATTTCCTACAAATTTAAAAAAAACAATCAAATCTAACCTAAAACAAACAAAATCAATTTCAAACTAAAAAATTAAAAACAAATAGCAAACAATACTTACCTCCCGCATCTCTTCGTCATCGTGGTGCCATATTTGCAGACAAAATCCAACTATTCTTGATGAAATTTGTAGAAATCTTTCCTCCTAAAATGCGAGTGTGAAAGTGAAGATTTTTGGCCGCGGGCAGAGCTAAGAAACAGTAAAGAGCAAATGATACACATTTGAATTTTTTTTTCTTTTAAATCACATAACGCGCTCGTGTTATAATGCGAGCGCGTTATGTCTTTCCAATTTTTTTCCCATTTGGCCACAAAAGTGCAACCAACTTCATGCACCCGCCCCTTGGGTTCAGTTATCATAGCTGAGTGGGTAGTTGTTTAAAACATCTTAAAAGGAATCATATTGGACTTTAAGGAAAACCATAGGGGAGGAATGGTTTTGGTTATTGAGGGTAGAGTTCATAGCAATATTTGAAGATAGAAGTTAGTTATTGAGGGGAGAGGAAGATAACTCTTTTTGAGGTGTTGAATGAGTCATCTTATTTATTTTCTTATGAGCCAATAGGGAAAGAGATGAGTGAATCTCTACACTATGGAAGAAGATGTCAAGTGAAAGAAATAAGTCCTTCAATAGGAACTACCGACATTGACAGACTCCTTTCAGGTAGAAAGAGAGCCCTTGACACATTGTTGTTCTTGCTTTCATTTGATAAGATAGTTATCTCTGTATCGAATCTTATATTTAAAATGTAGTCACTCTAGATTGCTTCGATCAAGCATGTATATTATTTAAGTATATTATTAAGGAATGGTTTAAGGCCGAATGGCCAGACTAGTTTTACTTTGTTGTATTCTCTAAGAAAGAGCTTGTGGTCAAATGAGTGAGCTGAGATTATCATTGAAGTTATCTGTATGTGATGACTTTGGATTGAATAACCCAACCTATATAATCTTGTAAAAAAAATACATTTAACAAAAGGCTCGAGGCTGCATAGGCTGAGTTGAGAACCTCTTTAATCTTTCATATTCAAATGGCTCGAGGTTGTATATGTCGAGCTGAGATTATTTATACTATTCTTGTGAATATGGTTTGAGGCCACAATGGTTGAGCTATAAAACATGATTTTGTAATGACTATGGCTCAAGGCCATGGTGGTCAAGCCCAAAAAAATGTAGTCTTTTCTATATTTAAGGCTTGAGTCCACTATGGACAAGCACCTATCCTTTAATGTAATGCTGCCAACTAAGTATATAGCTTAAGAATTGAAAGTGGCCAAGACTCATAAAAATTATGAGTCATATGTGCTCATGGCACAAACATGCAAAATACTACATTCTATAACTACTCATTGGCCAACATGTATATAACCATTGTAGTCACCTCAAAAGGTGGTAGAGGTCATTATGATCTTAGTCGATGAACTTCTCAATATATTGTCTTTATGAAACTGATGATACCAATATGGTTAATGATATAAGAGAGGCCATGTTTAATCAACCCTTTAGATATGAGGTAGTGTATAAGGTCAAGAACATAGTTTATTATTACAATTCATGATTAATATGTATCTTTCTTATGAATGAACATTCTATGATAGTAATTAACACTAAAATCTCACATAGGTAAATATGAGCTGTCAGCCATTATAAAATTGATCTTTCAATCTAAGGCAATGTATGCCTAGAAATTCAAGATTATGACTCTTACTTTCAAGGTTGATAAAATTGAACTTCTGAACCATAAAGGACCTAGGGTGGTGATTATGGTCGCTTTTGTAATAAGTTAGAAAGTGGGATAAGCTAATGAGAAGACATGATTCCCCAATGCTATAGTAACCCAAATGGTCAAAACAAACCTAAGATGGGAGTTTTTTTCCCTAGTATGGGCTATGATTTGAATGGATCTCGCTTATTTTGGACCTAGAGTGAAAGGTCAGTTTAAACTTACTATAGGACATGAAAAATTAAACCAAGTTAGGGTGGTGGACGTACAACAATGTTTAATGCATAATGCTTATGCATGAAAATCTTTGGACAAAGTAATGCATCCATCCCTACATGTATTGTCAACCCACAATGCTCTAGATGGCCTAGTGTCTCTAGTAGACTTGTACATAGTTAGAGTGGATCTATAGTTGTGTGACCCTGAGAAAATAGGAAGGAAACAAAACAAGATAGTCTGATGGCTAACCTAAGGGTTCCTAAAACCTAACCTTGAGCACTATGGAATGATAGTATTCTTTTAGATATTACATTGGTGAGGAAATACCTAAAATACTATGCTTATTCATGTTACGTGAAATGTGAACTCAAGCAATTCCAAGTGGTCCAAGAAAGACTAGAAGTATTTTTTCTTATGTTTTGCTACACTTATGCTATTACCTTTGGAAAAAGAGGATGTTTGATATTTCCATGTATTGGGTTAGAGAAGCTAAACCCTAGTATTGAATCAAGGAGGATATAGGAAATCTATAATTCTTATGTTGGATATGACATTGTATATATGTATATATATTGATTTACGGTGAAAGATCGAGAAAACCATAGAACAAGAGAAGAAGAGTCTTTGTAATACCTTAAGATTTTGTATGATAATGTCAAAACTCTGTTTAATGCATCAAAGATGTTTAGTATTTTAATCTAGAGAGTAAAATGACAGAAAGTGATAAACCCTATAAATTGCAAGAATGCAATAAGGGAATTTTAAAAAGGTTAGAAATAACTAAATCCTTATATTACATGTATATCCTCTAGGATTAAGGATTAGTTCTAAGTCAAATTGGATAGAATGGATTTTTTTGTACATACTAGTTTGTGTCTAGAGCACCAAATAAAGTAAGTTAAACTATAGGATGAGATAGTTTGTAAGATGAGTCAAAGGTGTGTGTCTAGATGGAATGATCAATCAGAATGATCATACTTAGCTAGAAGGGATCTAGAGTTGTATGGTCGATTGTTTTTTGTAGGACACATCACCAGGACTCAGATGGATGAACTTAATAGTTCCTAATATCTATACCCTTCATGAAGGGTAGGGCCACTTCTAGTTAGGAAGAGTACAAGGGATCACTTTAGTATGTGGTTGGAGGAAAAGCACTCGAATGATTCTCTCCCTCTGTAGCAAAGGACTCATTGAGGGTTGTGAAGA
Source organism: Sequoia sempervirens (assembly GCA_007258455.2). Taxonomy (NCBI): domain Eukaryota; kingdom Viridiplantae; phylum Streptophyta; class Pinopsida; order Cupressales; family Cupressaceae; genus Sequoia; species Sequoia sempervirens. The sequence continues at coordinate 16,288 of VDFB02179435.1, forward strand.
TAGATATCAACATTCCAGATGTAGTGAGCTCCATGTTATGGCTTATGACAGTCAAACTTATGAGGTAAAACTATTCTTTTTCCAATTGCAATTTATGTAATATAAATGAAAAGGGTAAGGACTTCTCATTGATTTCTAGCTGTGATTATATATGAGTTCAAGTTTGAAATTATCTAGAAAATTTATACTTTCTTTATGGTGCTTATGCAAATGTTATTTAAAAAAAAAACTCTCATGTTTACTAAGTTTAATTACCTTCTAGTAAATTCTTGAGATTATTCGAGTGTTAAGAGGAGGGATGTTACAATTACTAAGGAAAAAAAACTAACATTCTTACATTTAAAAGTATTTATCTAAAATATGTTAGAGATGTCCTTTATTAGGTGTTTTTTTAATTTATATATGAAAATTTGAAATAAAAATAAGTTCCTCAAGAAGGATATATCTTAGTATATTATAGATGGATTTTTTTAAAGATAGAAATTCTAATATCATTTGTAGTTTGAACATGTAAACAATATTATTTTAATGATTGATACATTTTTTATTGAATAAAATGTATTACCTTTAGAGAATATATCATTCAAAGTAAAAAAAATAATAATCCTAAAAATGTGAAATACAATTAAGAGAATTTGAGAAATAGCGTAAGAAGAACATCACATCATTTCTCCTCTAATAATATATCTATGTTATTTAGAGTTTTTGTTGCCAAGTTGTTTTCCCTTTTTCATATTGGTCATATGTAAATGGTTGCATCATCCTTAGACCTTCTAATTAGTCTACATGGGATATAACTACAATTGCAATATTGCTTTTTCATTTTTTCATATGTATATAGTGGATTTTGAGAGAGCTAAACCTTATTATTTATGTATTTTTAATACACAATCCAATTTTAAAGTTATTTCAATTGTGTGGTCTATTTATATTGGAGCAATTAGAATTATATATGGATTTTTATCTTCAAATGATATGTTTGAGTAACTATCAAATTCAACCATAACATATTGTATGCATTAAATTGTAATAATCAAAATAAGAACATGTAAAAATAAGAAATAAATCAAAAAAAAAAATCAAATTCCTATTTACCAATTGTACTATCATCAATTGGCACCCATGGTCATTTCACCTTATGTTTTTCTCCCCCTTAAATTATTGGACCCAATTGAGTATTTAATTTCCTAAATTGTGTATTATGTGTCCCATTTTTAACAATTTGCAAGGAATTGCAAGTGGGAAACAATTGCATTTGTCTAAGACCTTACCCTCAACACTAAAAAATCCTAAAAAATAGGGCAAGGACACTCATGCCCTCGCCATGAGTTTTTCCCTATTTTGGTTCCAAATTTAAATATGTCAGTTGCGACAATTTAATATTTGTAATTCAAGTTTCTAAAGTTGGCCATCACAATTTATTTTTTAGGAAATTGAATAAATGTCTATAAATACCTAGTTATTGCATCAATTGAATATCAACTAGCAAGAGGTGAAAATTAAGAGAAATTACTACAATCAAGAGCATTCAAGAGCGAGGAAAGAGAAAAATTTCAAAGCTTTATTGCAACAATTCAAGATCTTAACATCATGTCAAAATTTATGTGAGTTAATGTGTGTTCATGTTAACATTATTTTGTGATGGCTAACACATTTGTAGGTCTCCAAAAAATTCAAACATTTGAGCAAATCAAGAAAGCAAGATCTAATACCTTGAAGTGATGTGCATGACTTCAATCCTTCAAGAAATCCATTGAAGGGTGGTGAGTTGCAGCACTTTGTGATTTCATCATTCCTTTCTATCCATTATCATTTTGTCATTGAAATTTCCATTATGGAAGTGAGAACACTAACATGAGGTTTGACCAAGGTAAGGCCCTTAAATGGCATAATATTTCCTCTCTTTGTGAATGTATAAATATCATGTTTAAAGTGGATTGAAAGGATCTTGAAGATGATTATTCATTGTTGCATTCAAAACCCTACATTTTGTCAACCCATGGAAACTCAGTTATAGAAATATCCAACAATGTTCCAATAGATTTGTAGGCAGGAATCCAAAGCTTAGATCCGATATTAGAGGACTATGAAAAGATATTTGAAAAATTCCTATAAGGACACTCATGCCCTGGGTGTGAGTGTTCTCCATTTTTAGCCCCTAATTTGAACCACAAGTGCACAGTGTCACACTCTACTCATTTTTGTTGTTTGAATTTTCTTGTGACTTTTTGTGGTTTTTATATTTGGATAAGAATAGAAAATTGCACTATTAGCCTAGTTAGAACATTACATTTCATTTCTAAATCAATCCTAGATTTGTTCAAGGGTTGGTTGACTCACCTTTCAGGCTATAAGTCAATCACATACCTTGTTCAAATCTATCAAACCCCCACTAACCATAAAATCTCTAATGAATGAATGAAACACATTTTGAAAAAGTGTATAAAACCTAAGGTCAAATCTTAGGGTTTTACCTTTTTCTATGTTTCATTTTGGTGAAGCTGACATGTTAACATTATATACCTTCTAAAATTTTCAATAATTCACCCTAGAACTAGGTTTTGCATATCATTATTTTACATTTTTCATTTAGGGTTTCATTTTTCCATCATAAAAGGTCATAAAAATACAAAAATATCGCATTCATATTGCATTAAATGTTAACATAGGTTATTTTTTATTCATATCAAATCAGATCTACATTCAAAATGCATTAATTAGGTCATTATATTTTGAAATTATGTATTGAATTTAATCAAGCATCTTTCATTTAGGTCAAAAAAGTGAAAAATTGTGCAGTTTTGTTTTAAAATTGCATAAAATCATCATTTTTTAGAACTTTACATCTTAAAATTGCATTCAAAATTTTTCATTCATTGTTCACACATTTTCTCACTTGCCTTTTTAAATTTCATAATCATAAAATCAACAAAATCTAGAAAAATATACACTATCAAACTAATCTAAATCTTGGTTTTGAAAGATCCCATCATTGAGTGTCATGAGAATCTTAATTTTTTCTCTCCCTTACCTCTCCTACTTGGGAATATATTGTTGGTGAATAGGATGAAAATATTGATACATTTGTGGATTGCATAGATGAAGATGCTAAGGTGACATTAGACCCCCCTCGATAGATCATCAACAAGAAGCCAAATTTGTTGAGGCTATGAATGCATAATTGGCCATTAGATCTCCCTTGATTATTGGACCTCCTAAGAGTCATCTAATTATTGGACCTCTCAACACTCCTTTTGGACCTCCTAAGAGTCCTCTAATTTTTAGACCTCCTAAAATTCCTCTAATTATTGGATCTCCTAATTCACCTCTCATTATAGTACCTCCTAAACCTCATGGCCATATCTCAAGCTTTGAAAAATAACTTACTAGTAATCATGTGTTGGAACAATGAAGTTATCATACTGTAGCTCACACATATAACACTAGACATAATAAGCAACCAAAAAAAAATCCAACATCCATTCCATTGTGTCAACCATACCTCCCACCTGCACCTAATATCCATAAGTTTAGTGGTAAAGAATATGATATTTTTGAGAAACTTTCTGATGCTCTTGCTTAGATCTCCTTGTGGGATTGGATTCAAACATCACTTATTTATGATGTAATGCTTCAAAATGCTTTGCAAAAAGTTTTTGTCCCTCCTAGTGTGCAACAAAATGATGTGGAAACTTTGATCAAGAACATAGATTCACCTAATTTGGACATTTTCTTTCATCAAAATGAATTACCTCCATTGGGAACGTAAACACAAAATGATGCTTTGATGATATTGGTTGTAATTAATTTTTTTGGAAATAGGTGTACCCTTGTTGATAATGGTCTAGGGC
>VDFB02179436.1:0-33775 GCA_007258455.2 Sequoia sempervirens
GAAAGTTCGGTATTAAGTAGGTTATAAATTTGGACTTCAGTGAAAAAATTAATTACAAGCCAGCACATACCTTACAGCCCAAGCTCTTTTTTCTTTTTCTTTTTCTTTTTCTTCAGTAATACTTATCTTCAACTACCACTGAGCACGTTGATTGCATCGATCATAATAATCACAAAATGTTTTTTATTATAAATTTAATTACAGAATACTTTTTCATCGTTATATTTTTAATTGGATTAAGATTAAAAAAGAAATCAAATTACATCAGAAATTACTTTTTTTTAAATTATTTTATTATGCTGAGAAGACTTATATGAATACCTATTCGGCTGGTGTAACAAATCCTTTTATAAAGACATATTGTAATTTTTGTAGTGTTCACAGGTACATTGTTTTGAGTTTCTTATTATTGGCATTATGGTTTTTATTATGTATAATGAGATGTATAGTGCGTTTACGTTTGTTGCTTTAAGTGCTTATCGATGTTTTATTTTCACCATTTTCTTTAATCATCATTGTGATGATTGTTACTTGTGTACTGAGATGTTTATATGGTTGTGTACTAAGTTCCTTGTGAATATCTAATATATTTTATTTTATATGGTTGTTTGCATTAGATATGTAAGAGCTTTATGCATTGATGTCATGATTGACATCTATCTTATTGTTGAGAAAACATGAGCCCAAAAAATCATATAATATTTAGAGAACAAATTAGTTGTGGAAAATAAAAGAAAGGATAAGTTGAATAATAGAATAACATTCAACAAGACATGGATTTACATTGTAAAACCTTGACAATATGCCAAGGAAACATCCACGAGGCAAAGTATCTATATTCTTATTGCTCAAAGAAAAAATTACAATCTTCAGGCAAATACATTGTTATTACAAAATAATTTTCCTTTCAAGGGTACAAAGATATATATAATATCCTCCACATAACAACTATCTTCAAACTTTAGGAAACAACTAGATTTTTCTCTTAAGGAAATTGTAAATTCTTTGAAGATTTTTTTAAAAAAAATATAAGGTAAGATAAGATTTTTTCTTTATTGTTGTCACAATCCAACAATATCCACCTTGATAACAATTTACTTGATACCTACCCATGCCCATTCATCACCTTTCTTGCAAGTTGAGAGACGTCAAACTCCACCTCAACTTCTCTAATAGTACTAGTTTTTATACATGTCTGTACACAATTTTCTAGTGTATGAACTTTCTCAAGAGCTACTCCACCTCTATCAATAACCTATTTAACAAAATCGTATTTAGCTACCATATGCTTGGTCCTACTTTTAAGCTATATTTTTATTCAAATGTAAAGCACTTTGACTATCACAAAGTACATTCACCTTGTCCCACACTTTTCCAAACTCACTCAATAGACCCTTTAACCAAACTTCTTTACATGCATGTGAGACAACTATACAATTTTCTTTAGTAGTGGGTAAAGCAAATGTTCCCTGAATATTTGACATCCAACAAATTATAGGTTCTCCTATAAAAGTAAAGACACAACCTAAAGTAGATCTCCTTTCATCTAAATCACCTGGAAAATATAAATCAACATAACTACAAATTGAATCACTACAACCATTATAGGTGATACAATAATCACCTATGCCTCTAAGATAGTGAAGCACCCATTTCATTGCTACCTTATGCCCTCTACCTAGATTTACCATGTATCTACTAACAACACCAACTACATGTGAAATATCTAGTCTTGTGCATAGCATCACATACATTAAACTTCCTACTACAATAGCATACAATACATGAGACATATAATCCTTTTCTTCTTTTTTACTAGGAAATAAACTTGAAAAAATCTTAAAAAGGAAAACCAAAGGGATATTTAATATACTTCACATTCTTCACATTGAGTCTTATAAGGATCTTCTCCACATACTTCTCTTCTAATAACCAATTCTTACCATCTTTCTTATCATTGTGTATTTTGTTGAATGAAAACAAGACAACTGAGAAAGGGGGTGAATCAGTTGTACCAATTAAAACATCAAAACCCTCAACAGTAATTAGATCCACATGCATTCATTAAACCCTTAATCTATTATAATGTTTAAGAATGAAAAATAAATAACAAAAATTGAAACAATCAACACCATACACAAAAGAACACCAGAATTGCATGGAAAAACCAATGAAGGAAAAACCACAGTGAGGATTAGCTCACAATATGAGTAATTTCAAAATTAGTACAAAGAGGCTCACTGCTATCATAGAAAGAAGAAAGAAGATAGAGCGTTACACAAAGAAGATAATCTCAATGCAATAGAGATTCCTCCACAATAGCTCCAATCAACACTAGTAGTCTTCAGGAGATCAAGATACCTCAACTCACTATATTCAACAATATTGCATTATAGATTGCACTACAATTCACACTTCTGCACTTAATTTTGCATCACAACACTCAAAGCTATTCCACACCTCATCTCAAATCAATTAAACTTGCATTTATACCATCCACAACTTGAACAACATCATCAAGTCGGCTACACTCTTCTTGCACTTGAAAAATTCAAATCAGGTTGGCACTAAACATTCCTACAGTGGATATGAATGAAAAGTGGGCAAAAAAAACACAACTAGGACCCAAATCAACTCTCACACACCACACTACACTTTCATTAATATTCAAACATTTTCAAATGTAGTGTAAACACCAAGTTGACTGTTACCTATGCAAACACCATTAAACTTTGAATTACACACTTCTTCAAATCCAAAGATGACTTGCAAACCACATACCATGCTTCATCATGATCTAGAATATTCCTCTATCCTCTTCAAATCCATCAAACTCCTTCGCAACAATTCACACCATCAGAATGTACACACTCAATACATTCAAACTACACTGCCAACTATTGCAACTCTACAATCCAACTTCTAGAGTACCAAACCACAAATCTTCTTGACATAGGAAAGAGATCAGCCTAATTAGAATACGTTCATAATTGCAAGACTTGAAGAACAATTATGGAGAAATATGGGTCAAATACATTTCTCCCAAACACCATTGTAAGCAACACTACAAAAATAGTTCACACACTGGTAAGCATAACTTCCTCTAACCATCAATCCAAAAGCCAAAATTTTGGATATAGAAACTTTGAACACCTCTAACCAACATATCCAAACCACACCAGTAGATCTTCAATCCAAAAGAAATTTGAAGCAAAACAAAAATACCTTATGAAAACTAGAACACCTCTACAACACCCCGTTTCCTTATTTTATCAATTTTCTCAGTATCCTTGACATTTGAACCATAATTAGAAGCTTATCAAATCAACACCAGAGATTAACATCAACAACTTAATTGATGACAACATGATGCAATTAATCAAAGAAACAATCTATTTTCAAGCACTGCACAACTGTCATCAATGACAACACAGGCTTGTTGACATCAATGACAACACCTTCATACGTGCAACATATTTCCATGCCCAAAATGTGTTTTCTACTCCTAGAATGTTTATATTTTTAGGAAATAATGTAGCATAACTCAAAATCTTAATCCATTTCCCACATAACCCCAAGAGAGATAAACATGAATACAAGTAACCATAATGCATAGATCTAATAGATAAGCCACAAGATAACACAAGATATACTTGAGAAAAACCCTAGCCTCCAAAAGCATCCATACTCCATCTTATTATTCAACAATAAAGAATACAAGAGTTACAATGAATACCTCTGAAGCATCAAGCCTCTCTAATTCATCCTCTTATTTCCAAGCATGAATCCACACATCCCATGTCATGTTTCACATATGCACTCCTCAGAAAGATTCAATAATGACAACCCACTCACCCAACTAACCTTAACCACTAAACATGTGCTTTCTTTTATAGATACAAGCTCACACAAATACAACCAAGTGGTAAGATAAAAACATGTGCCACAAAACCACTAACCCCTTATTTAATATTGGGTACTAAGTTCTCACTTTATTTAATATTTTTCCCCAATATTAAATTATTATCCCATGTCTCTCACATATTAAATAATAATACAATTTTACAATACAACATAAAGTGGTTCCCAAACTATCTAGTGTAATTAACCACACCACCTAGGTGGATCACAACTAAATAATTATTTAATTATAACATATAATATAACATTTTATGCAATGGTGAACATCATATCCCACTACATATCAAACATCCCGACCAACTGATCCTTTAAAATACATATCTCCACCATAGTTTTTCTCGCTACAAGCATATTTCCAACATGTAAACCAAGATAATGAATAAAACCTTTTTCAAACTTCTAAAGTAAACAAAATGGTCATACTCCTTATAAATTTTTGGATCACCATGACAAAATCAAATTTGTTAGATCATTGGTTGGGAAAGTGCTTTAGACTATCTAATGACTTCTTAATTTTGTAAAACAATATGCTTTTGTGATCTTGAATAAACCCTTCTAGTTGTTCCTATATATATATATCCCATCATCCAAATATCCATGCAAAAATTATGTTTCAACATCTAGTTTTGCTAACTCAAGATCATGTAAAGAAATTAGTGCTAATACTACATGAATAGAAACAAGCTAAATAACTAGTGAATTAATTTCATGGAAATCAATACCTTCCTTTTGATAATACGCTTTTGCTACCAATCTTTCTCTGTGCCTTTCAGCTTTATCATCAACACTCTTCTTCAGTTTCTAGACCCATTTGCAACTAACAACTTTCTTGTCTTTTGGAACTTCTATCAGGTCCTATATTTTATTCTTCTCCAAGGAATCTATTTCTTCTTTTATTGTTATTTTTCATTTAGCATTTTCAATATCATTCAACTCTTCTTGATATCAACTAGGTTCCCCATCATTAGAAGTCCAAGGAATAGATGAAATATATAATATTCTTACCTCTTAGGAGGATTTATGACTTGTGTTGATCTCCTTAGAGTTGGCTATGACATTTCAACATTTTCTTGTTTATTTTTTACATTGTCATCTTCTTCTTCAAAATCTTCTTCCTACTCTTTATTTTTGTGGATGAATGAGTTTCCAACTAATTTTGTTGATATTATGGTAGTTTTTCTTGCTTAATTTCAACTTCTATTATTTTTTTTATTTTGTAAGATGAGATTTATAAAATACTACATCTCTACTAATGATAATTTTATGGTCAATAAGACCCCCACAATTTGTATCCCTTAACTCACTAGAATCAACAAAAATACACTTCTTTGATCTCTGGTCCAACTTAGAACACCAATATTTAGAAATAATTGCGTATGCATCATAAACAAAAAATAAATTTGAATAAAAATAAGAATGATCTATTCATACCATCTTAGGAATCTTACAATTTATTGTAATTCATGGTGACTGATTTACTAGGTATCAAGTTGTAGAGACTTCTTTTTCCCACAAATCTTGTTACAACTTAGTATTATTGGTAATGCTCCTTTCTCTCTTTAAAAGAGTCATGTTCATGCATTCAACAACACCATTTTTTTGAGGAGTGTAAACTATTATCTTAGGCCCTTTGATCCTAGATTTCTTGTAATGATTTTCAAATTCCAAATATGTGAACTCACCCCTATTGTGTAATTTTTGCACACATGCCCCACCAGAGGCGGGGACCCTCTTTTTTCTTTTGCACCTCTGCATCTTGGCTTGGTCAAATTTCTAATTTTGCTCTTCCTAGGAGGTTATTTTGAGATTTGTTCCATACTTGATTTGATGAAGGCAATATTTTGTGGCATCTTGAGGGTCTGGGAGAAATCCATCTATCATGGATTTTGGAAATGGGGATTTTGAAGTGAATTTTCAATGTTATTTGTAAATCATTTTTGCACCCATGGATAGAGGATGAAAAATTAGGCTGGATTTCTTTTTGAATTTTTCAAAAATTCCTTCTAGAAAAAATGTTATGAAGTTTAGCGAATTTTGACCTTGCTTGGATTCTGAAAAATCCAAGCTACCTCGGATTTTCCACTAAAAATAAACCTAGGAAAATCCAAGCTACCTCAGATTCCCCTAAAACCAATTTTGAGGTGAAATTTTGATATCATTTGTAAATATTTTTTGCACCCATGGATAGAGGATGAAAAATTAGGTTGGGTTCCTTTTTGAACTTTTCAAAAATTCCTTCTAGAAAAAAAGTTATGAAGTTTAGGAAATTTTGACCTGGCTTGGATTCCAGAAAATCCAAGCTACCTCAGATTTTCCATGAGAAATAAACCTGGGAAAATCCAAGCTACCTAGAATTCTCCTAAAAAAAATTTTGAGGTGAACTTTGGACATCATTTGTAAATATTTTTTGCACCTATGGATAGAGGATGAAAAACTAGGCTAGGTTGCTTTTTGAACTTTCCAAAAATTCCTTCTAGAGAAAAAGTTATGAAGTTTAGGGAATTTGGACTTGGCTTGGATTTCAGAAAATCCAAGCTACCTCGGATTTCCATGAGGATCAAACATGGGAGAATTCTAGGTACCTCGTATTTTCCATGAGGATTAAACATGGGAGAATTATAGGTACCTCAGATTTCCCATGAGGATTAAACATGGGAAATTCCAAGCAACCTCGGATTTTCCAGAGAACTAAAGTTGGGAAAATCCAAGCTACCTCGGATTTTCCTGAAATCCACGATAGATCAAAATTCCAAAAATTTTCATTTTCAGAAAATCCAAGCCCCTCAAAAACCCAAAATTTTCCAAAAATGGGAATTTTTCCTGAAATGCAATTTTTCCCGAAACAAAAATTCCAAAATGGAAATTTTTTCTTGAAATTTTAAAATGTTCCTAAAATGAAAAATTCTTCAAATAGAAAAAGTTTTGAAAATAAAAATTTCTGAAAATGGAAAGTTTTCTTAAAATACCAAAATTTTATTCAAGCTTAATTTGGATATTTTATGGATGGGATTTTTTTTAACATGTGAGCTACTAATGATGGTATCTATCTTTTAGGATTAAAGAAATCAAAAGGGGTACTTGCATATGGATTCATCCAAGAAGGAAATCTAGAAAAGTTCAACTCAAATATTAAATGTGGGGCCTCCATAAGAATTCGTGCCCAAACTGTCTGTAGTTGGAAGGGATTTTTGGAAGATATTTGCACCATGTGATGTTGTTTGTTTTATCCAATGATGATTGTTATCAAAATCAAGTTGTATGAATATTGTTTTCTCATTGTTCCATGATGTAACTAATTTTATGCAATTGGATGATGTTGTATCTGGATGCCAAAACCCTAATGTAACTACTCAATACTTCTAGAAGTGTAATTTATGCCATTGGATTGTTTAATCCTAGCCATTGAAGTTATAATGTAAAATCTATAAAAGGCCAGTGCCTTCTCATTTGTAAAGGTTTATATTTTAGGGGTTAGAAGGCCAAAATTGGCAAGCAAATTTCAAAAATGAGCTATAGGAGAGGAGAGAGGGCTGGAAACTATTATGTAATTGCTAGAGGAGTTAATGTAAATGGATTACATTGATTTGGAAAAACTTTTGTTCAACTTCAATAGTTTATGGTTTCTTGTTCTTGATTCTCAATGTTAGATGTTATATTTAAGTTCTTTTGCAATGATGGTGAAATGTGAATGATGTTTGATTGATCTCTAGTCCATACTTTTGGCAATTTACTGAATGTAGATTGTTGTGTAAAGTTAGTCTAGGCCTCATTTTGTGCTTAGTTCAACTGTGAATGCTTGTTTACATTGCGCTAGTTATTGGGTATGCGGATGAATGTTCATAGTATGAAAACCTTCAGCTCCCTTAGAAGATTGCACAGTTTATGTGGGGTTGCAGGCTTGTCCTTGACCAAGCAAAGATTGGTTTTATTGGGGATCTATCCATTTGCAACTCTCATCATTGTTGTGATTGATATTAGGAGTTAATTAGAATAAAAATCTCTCTCTTGAACCCTTATCTCATTTTGATATAATTTCTTTGAATTTGGGTTAGTATTAGGATCAAAAGCATCACCATATTGTTGCATCTGATGAAAGTGTACTTCTAACATTGTTCATTTGTAAGGCCCCTTGCGATTACCAACATTTTCACATTTATCACTGAGTTGTTTATGCATTTGTCAAGACTTGACATTAGAGACCTTGGGGTTATCTCTTGAGGCTTGCTGATAGAATATCATATTCTTTTTGAGTTGTGCAGGAAACACCATCAAAAACCCCCATTATCCATTCTTAAATAGTTGATTGAACTACCAACTTACTCTTTTCAATCAAAAATATAAATTTCTTAGATACACTAAAAATATCAACTTTACTTTTAAGAATATATCTACCTACACCTTTCTAGAGAAATCATCTATAAATATCATAAAATATGATGATCTTCAAAAGGAAATTGTAGGGGATGGTCCTCAAACATTTGAAAGAATATAATCTAAGGGTTCTGCCACAATAATGGGTTACACTTTTTGGGACATCCTGATTTTTGCCTAAAATCACATATTTTTAGAAAATATAATGATTTAATACTTTAAAGGTTCCATTTAAATGATTTTAATTGAAGAGGGATTGATCAAACCCCCTTAGATCAAACTCTCTTGGATATAACCTTGTTAGATTTAAACCATACCTATAATCGAGTCTCCTCTACACCTATCAAAATGTTGATTAAAAACCACTTTTGATTTACCTTTTGGGTGATCAAATGAATTCATTTAAAATTTATGTTTTGTAAGCATGTGGCCCTTATTATAAGCTTCCCAAAAAGTATAATTTTAAATATGTTCAATTTGATTATTATATTTATTTTTTATTTCTTGTGAATGTAGGATTTTCAATGAACATCAAGTTTTTTGTTTCACACATACGAAAAAATAGAAAAATAAAGAAAAATAAAGAAAAAAATACATGCACACTAGGTTTTGATGTCCTTATTCCAACAAAAAAAGAATAAGTTAATTTAAATGAATATAAAAAAAGTTATGCTGGCCGAAGTACACCTCTGTCCAAATTATAATTACTCTAAGTTGGAAAATTAATTAAAAAAAAAATTATGTAACAAAAAAATATGAAAAAATATCCATTCACTAGATATTGGTGTGAAAAATCTATATTTAAAAAATTAGAATTGTATCATGTATATAAAAAAGTTAATGTAGTTTGAAGTAAACATCACTTTTTAAAAATGTTGATTAGTAGAAAAAATGAGTTATTAAAAAATTACATAAAATAATTCACAATTTTTTTAATTTTTTTTTTTTTAAAATATAATTAGAATCTACACAAAAGATCGAACAAATAACTAGTTTGATTCATCTTCAAATTCCTAATGGTTTAGCTACTATAGGTGTAAGAAAGTGAATATCTGGTGAAAAATCCTGATTTTAATGTCAAGTTTGGCCAAAAATTGTAACCCATTATTGTGGGATCACCCCTAGAGTACTCTTTGTTAAATGACTACCTATCTTAAAAAAATTCTACAGTACTTCCCACTGACACAATGCTTTTAAAATTCAAATTTAAATATTTTAAATCTATAAGTAACTTATAGTTTATAAATACCTTTAGCCCTTTCTTGCTCATATGGTCTACTCAATGATGTCATAAAATGAGTATATTCATTTGCTTCCTCAAATACCACCATGGATTCATTATTGTAGTAATTACTTCTAGATTGTAAAGGTTTACAATCTTTGTAGCTTTCATGGCCACCAAAATTCCCTTAGACACTTTTAGTGTTTCACCTTGAAATGTAAATTTATAACCTCTAAAATCCAAAATTTTCAAGGAAATTAAATCATTTTTTAGTTCAGGTGCATGTCTTGCCATTTTTAATATCCTTATAGTACCATCAAATATTTTAATCTTAAGGCTATGTTGGTAGTTATTGTCATTGATGTCAATACTGATGGTTTTGTTGGCAGTCTTTATCATTAATGTCAACACTAGTAATGGTTTTCATCCATGTCAACACTAAGGAGATTGATGGTAGTTTCTATCTTTGGTGTCAACATTATTTGCTGATTGTCTCTCATGTCAAAGATTTCTATATGTGATTATCATTTGTGTCAACATTGATTATTGGAAGGTGTTTAGTCCTTGGAAGTGGTTATCACTTTTATATTCAACTTGGGCTAACATTGGTGATGAAGTTCATGGTTGGATGTCATGCCATATCAAAGAAGTATCGTTGATGTTCATTTAATGCACTAGATTATTGCTATCAGAGTTGATTTCATAATGATATATTAAGATGAGGATTAGAAGCATGGTTGATAATGGAGAGATATTATGGAAGGCCTACAATATGTCTTATACTCTCTTCTAATTTTCTTGGTGAAGTACATGTGTTGTTGAAAGGAAGTTCTGGCCTTTACAAGTTTCTTAAGTGTTTTTGGTTTAGGAAGTTATAGTGAAGGATAATTTCTTTGAATCTGGGTTAGTACTAGGATCAAAAGCATCACCATATTGTTGCATCTGATGAAAGTGTACTTCTAGCATTGTTCATTTGTAAGGCCCCTTGTGATTACCAACATTTTCACATTTATCACTAAGTTGTTTATGCACTTGTCAAGACCTAACATTAGAGACCTTGGGGTTATCTCTTGAGGCTTGCTAATAAAATATCATATTCTTTTTTAGTTGTGCAGAAAACACCATCAACAAGGTTCCCCCATTATCTATTCTTAAATAGTTGATTGAACTACCAGTACTCTTTTCAATCAAAAATATAAATTTCTTAGATACACTAAAAATATCAACTTTACTTTTAAGAACATATCTACCTACACCTTTCTAGAGAAATCATCTTTAAATATCATAAAATATGATGATCCTCAAAAGGAAATTGTACGATGGTCCTCAAACATTTGAAAGAATATAATCTAGAATGCTCTTTGTTAAATGACTACCTATCTTAAAAAAATTCTACACTACTTCCCAATGACATAATTATTTTAAAATTCAAATTCAAATATTTTAAATCTATAAGTCACTTATAGTTTATAAATACCTTTAGCCCTTTCTTGCTCATATGGTCTACTCAATGATGTCATAAAATGAGTATATTCATTTGCTTCCTCAAATACCACCATGGCTTCATTATTGTAGTAATTGCTTCTAGATTTTAAAGGTTCACAATCTTTGTAGATTTCATGGCCACCAAAATTCCCTTAGACACTTTTAGTGTTTCACCTTGAAATGTAAATTTATAACCTCTAAAATCCAAAAAAATTCAAGGAAATTAAATCATTTTTTAGTTCAGGTGCATGTCTTACCATTTTTAATATCCTTATAGTACCATCAAATATTTTAATCTTAAGGCTATGTTGGCAGTTATTGTCATTGATGTCAATACTGATGGTTTTGTTGGCAGTCGTTATCATTAATGCCAACACTAATGGTTTTCATCCATGTCAACACTAAGGAGATTGATGGCAGTTGCTACCTTTGGTGTCAACATTATTTGCTAATTGTCTCTCATGTCAAAGATTTCTATATGTGATTATCATTTGCGTCAACATTGATTATTGGAAGGTGTTTAGTCCTTGGAATTGGTTATCACTTTTATATTCAACTTGGGCTAACATTGGTGATGAAGTTCATGGTTGGATGTCATGCCATATCAAATAATTATTGTTGATGTTCATATAATGCACTAGATTATTGTTGTCAGAGTTGATTTCATAATGATATATTAAGATGAGGATTAGAAGCATGGTTGATAATGGAGAGATATTATGGAAGGCCTATAATATGTCTTATACTCTCTTCTAATTTCCTTGGTGAAGTACATGTGTTGTTGAAAGGAAGTTCTGGCCTTTACAAGTTTCTTAAGTGTTTATGGTTTAGGAAGTTATAGTGAAGGACATGTCCAAGAGAATGCTTTGCATTCCTCTACCATTTATTATTTTTTCTTGTAGTTTGGTATTCAATTTCAATGTTCTATAGATGTTGCACTCTTATATTTTTAGGTCACCTATGTTATTGAGGATATCTGTATGAATTATAGATGGTTGGCAATGTTGTTGGTTATCCAATCTAGTCTAGGAAATGCTCTAAATTTCTTTGCATTGATGTCTCTTCTCTTACGGATTGGTGAATGTGCTTTCAACATTTGTGTAGTTTATGAGTTCTAATATCATATGCTGAAGTGGTTTGCAAGCTGATATGTCTCATGATTAAGCATTTTATGATTTTGGAATACAATATCTTGTACCTATTTGATCTATGGTGGTTGCAGATGGCATGACAATATGAAATAAGTGTATGGAATTGATGTTGGATGTTCAAGTAACATCCCCATGTGATATGTGCATTGCTAATTGGTCGCTTTGGTGCCACATTGTATCTGGAGTTGGCTTTCTTGGTCCTTTGTAGATATTTGGTTGATAGGGCTTGTTCCTTTGTTTGGGTCATGTGCTTGGGGGGATGTTCTAGAAATGGAAGATGTGTCATGATATATTTGGGCCTTGATCTATATCTTATTTGGGACTACATCAAGTAAATAAAACCAGAAGCAAGTTTTTGAGCTAAATCATTATGCACTTCATGTTTCATCTGCATGTTTCCTTGTTGACTTAGGTTGATGTGTGTTAGCGTGTAAATTACTTTCGATCACATTGGAAGAAGTAATAATATTTTTATTGATCCTTCCTATTTTTGGGATAGGACCACTTAATGATTTTGGTGGCTGAATAGTTGAATTTATTGTTTATTCTCTTCTTGGCCAACCTAATTAAAGAAATGAAGTGTTGCAGTGGATATAAATGCAAGATCATTTTGGATGCAAATATATGGATAAGTGTACAAGTGTGAATAAGTGTGTGTGAAAATTGTATTAAATATTCAGTAGAGATAGCGCTAAATATTGTGAAAGGAAAGATTAGTTGTGTTGTAACACCTTAGTCAACAAAGTGGTGTGTTGGCAATCATTGTGATTCTCTCTAAATTATATTGTATCCTTCTTTGAGATACTCAATTTCATCAGGTCCTTGTATCTTTCTCCTCAAGTTGTGTTGTCTTCAGTTCAACAAGTCCTTTGTATCTTTCTTTAAGGAAATGAGCCTTCCTACAAGTCTTTTTGGCAGTGAGTATATATTGAAAGTTAACTCTCACCATGATTTTACCTCATTGGGTTTTCCACATAAATTTGGTGTTATCCTTATGTATGTGTGTGCTCTCTATTTCCTTCTCTTTTTTGTTGATTTGATTATTGCTATATCTTTCATTGGTAAAGTTTATTGGAGTTGATAAAGGTTCAAACTACTATATTTTGTTCTACTTAAGGTTCCATCTTTATTTGCTAAAGTAGTTTGAATTGTACTAAAATTTTTAAGTTTTGGAAGGGGTTAATTTTTGTGTAGAATGATTCACCCCCCTCTTAGTCTTTGAAAGTGTTCAACAATTGGTATCAGATCCAAGTTCCTCTATAGAAGCTTAAAAAATTGAGTCAAAGATTTGAGATGGCACATGATGGTTCATACAAAGGTCCTAGGCTTGATGGGACTAATTACTCCTAATGGAAATTAAGAATAGAAGGACACTTGAAATATCTAGGGTTTGGTGTTTGGAAATTAGTCAAAAGTGGTTATACTGCTAGGTAATTGCAAGAAGTTGAGTCCACTTTTAGTAGAAGTGTCATTTTTTAGCTTTAAAATAGGTACCTATTCATTTTCTAGAATCAGTAACCATTTTAAAGTGGGTACTGATTCCAAAAAGTTTGAAAATCACAATCCATGTTTTTAATTTGGATTTAGGCTCAGAAAAGGAATGGTAACCCAACCCTTAGCCTTGGACCTAGAAGTACAAGGTTATGACAATGTCGAGAGAAAAAAATGACTATGTCAATATGGTTGATAGGCTTTTTCTCAAAATTATTTTGTGAAATTAAAACCCATTATATATGAGATTGTGTAGATTTCAAATATGTATTTTTTTTATAATTGGATTAATTTTTCCATTTTTAAATAGTTTTTGATGAAACTGGTCCATAAACTTGAAATAATAGGTTTTCTTTTTTTAATAACTTTTTATTTTTCACTTTTAAAAAAAAAATAGATGTCAACAATATTCAAACAATTCTTTTCAATTTAAAAAAAGAATTAGTAAAAAATGATAATTTTAGGTCTATTTATGCTTCACGTACATGAGGGGTTTTCAAAATAGTAATTACGACCAATAAAAAATTAATTCAAAAAATATTCAAAAAACATTACAAAAAAGTATCCCCAAAAATCTGTAGTGTTTTGCAAATATTTTCCCAAAAGGATTCAAAAATAACTTTTATTTAGGTCAAAATATGGTTGATGTACACACGCATGGTATGGTCCTATAAAAGTGACTTTGAAGTAGTGGATTTTAGGCATGCCTATTGAAAATCAATTTTTATCATCTAGGTATTAAAAAAATTATATATTTGGAAACTAGACTTCAAGTACTACATTTCATATTACTATTTCTTTTATGATTGAACAATCTTTAAGTACTTCAAATTTTTAGGTCAAATGTGAAAAATTCTAAAAATATGGAAAAACACTTCCACTTTTTGGGCAAAAAGTGGACTCACTTCTTAAACACACCCTGCTCCTACCAATCCTATTACAAATTTAGCTAAAATCAAATTATATGAATGTAATACTAAAGCCAATAATGCTATCTTGTGTGGTTTGGCTAATTCAAAACTTTTGAAGGTAATGAATCTTAGTTCTGCCAAAGATGCTTGAGAGAAGCTTAGTAGCATCTATGAAGGAGATTCTAAAGTGAAGCAAGCCAAGATGCAGATCTTTAAGAGAAGGTTTGAGACTCTATGGATGAAAAAAAATGAAGAATTTGCATGCTATATGCTTTGGGTTCAATAAATTGTGTCTAGAATCTCTAGTCTTAGTGGAGAAGTAAAGGAAAGTTAAATTGTGAAGAAGGTTTTGAGATCTCTCCCAAAATATTATATTCATAAAGTGTTTACCATCAAATAATATAGACTTGGATCAGTATTCAGTTGATGGAATGTTTGGTATTCTTACTTCCTTTGAGATGAGAGAGTTTAGTCAAGATGTTCCAAAGAAGAAAGATGTATTGAAAACCAACCAAAATATTGAAGATGACATTGTTGATCAAAATGATGACTTTGATGAGTTTGAAGCAAAATTTGTGAGAAGATTGAAGAAAGGCACTGAAAAACATAAAGGTAAGTTACCATTCAAGTGTTTTAATTATGGAAGAGTTGGTCATTTTACATCTATATGTCCCTATAAAGAATTTGTTGATGATGACAAAAGAGAAAAATCAAAAGAGGATTCTATTCTAAGGAGAGTATATATTCCTTTGAAGATGAATATAATGATTCATGTGATGAAAATCTATTCATGGCTTTGGAAGGAAAAAATAACAATATTGGAGAATGTAAAATATATGGTACCTTGTAGAATTGTAAGGTTAATGGAAAATTAATGGTAGTATGGATTTCCTTTCATGTAAAGGAAGAGGAAAATGCTTAGGTGATTGATAATGGGTGTTCTCACCACATGGCTGGTGACAAAATTAAGTTCATCAGTCTCAGAAAGGTTAATGGTGGAGTTGTTAATATTTGTGATGACAAGCCAACATAAATATTTGGAAAAGGTGATATAATAATTAATAGAAAGAAAAAAATTGAAGATTTCATTTATGTCAAAGGCTTGAAACATAATCTACTGAGTGTTAGTCAAATGTAAAGAAAAGGATTCAACCTCACTTTTCATGCTAATGGATGTGAGATCAAAAATGAAGGTTCTGGAAGGCTTGTTGTTGAAGGAAAAAGGAAAAATGGTAATTTCTATCATCTAAAAGAGGCTAATGTAAGAATATTCCTATTGACTCAATCTAGAGAATGTTGGTTGTTGCGCAAAAGAATGGGGCACATAAAATTTGAAAACATGGTGAAGATCAGTTCCTCTCATGTAGTGAGAGATATTCCTAGGATAACCAAGCCCGCAAACACTTTGTGCAAAGAGTGTCATATGGGAAAGAAAATTAAGACCAGCTTCAAAATAAAGGAGTCATCTATCTCAGTGCGATTGGATCTGATTCACATATATCTATGTGGACCTACAAGAGTAATGAGTGAACAAGGTGAAAGGTACTTCATGTTTCTTATAGATTATTACACTTCTTAAAAGAGAAATCAAAATCCTTTCATAAGTTGAAGATCTTTAAAGGAAAGTTAGAGAATGAAATGGATGCTAGGATCAAATGTTTAAGGTAAGATCTAGAGGAGGTGAATTTACTTCCTATTCAAATTTGATTTTTTTTGTGAAGATCATGGTATTAGGAAACATCTATCTACTCCTATAACCCCTCAACAAAATAGGGTAGTTGAAAGGAAGAATAGTACAATGCAAAAAATGGCTAAGAAAATGATGAAAGATGTTGACCTACCAGATATGTATTGGAAGGAAGTAGTAAATATATTGTATACCTGGTCAACAACAATAAGACCCCTTATGAGTTGTGGTATGAAAGACCTCCCATGGTTAGATATTTAAGAATCTTTTGTAGCAGATGCTACATTAGGAGAGATGAAGGATACATTGGAAAGTTTGATTCAAGGTGTGATGAAGGAATATTTCTTGGTTACTCAACTAGGAGAAAGGCATACAAATGCTACTACAAGAGATTGGGAAATGTGATTGAAAGTAAAAATGTCAAAGTAGATGAAGACTTGTGTCAGATCTCACATGAATGAATTGCCAATTTTTAGGTGTTTCTATGAACTTCTCTTACACTCTTAGGGTTTTTCACCTAAAAGGAGAGAGATAAAACCAAAAAATTGAGGTGTTTCACTCAAACTAAGGTATATATGATGTAATTATCACTAAATGTAATGATCTAAATGCAACTAATTGATAAAATTGATTGATTATGAATGCAAAACTAATGAAATATGCAATGTTTGAAAACATAGTGAGGTTTACAAAATGAATAAAAAGATAGAAAAAAATGCAAATAGAACTAAACAAAAAGCTTTAATTTAGAATGTGTGCACCTGTAAGACTGATGAAGACTAGAAACCACCACGAAAATTTGGAAAAGTTGACTTTTTGGCTGACTGGGACTCATTCGCCACCCTAGGCGAATTAGTCCCAAGTTAGGGTTTTCTGCCCATAAATTGATTTCTGCTAAATGGGTAATGGAATTTGCACTTAACTCTGATAGGAACCTCTAGTGGGTCTCATTCACCATCCATGGTGAATAAGTCCTTTTTCAATTTTTTGTAAATTCAAATCTCAAATCTATACCTTGTCACCTGCACAACACTTCTTGACGGGAACCTGGATCAGAATCTTGTAAAATACTTGCAAAACAGCTTAAAGTTTATTGTCTAATGGGGAGTTTTCCTTGGTCAAACCCCTAATCAGGTAATAAAACCTTGAATGGATAAAAATCTGCATAAAACCCTAGCCTTAAGTGTGTCAAAGACTAGGAAAATCTAAAGTATGACAAAACCCTATTCAAATGTGCTAGAATAAGATGAACAAATGTGATTTGAATGATGCAAGATTTCAATCCTAGAAACCCTACAACATATCAAATGAATGTAATTGACATGAAAATGTAATTCAAACCTTAATATAAAGATAGAGAGATAATGGAAGATGGAATCACTTTGAAAACAAGTCTTAAGGTGTGATTTGATGGCTAGTTGTGTCTCCTCAACCTAGATTTCTCCATGATTCACCATAGGCATCCATCATCAACTCTTTGCAATGGTGAATCTTGAACAAGAATTGAGCTTGAAGACTTGCGAAAACCCTAGTTTACTTCCCTAAAGCTTCAACTTTATTGTAGAAAATGCTAATGAAACTTATTGTGAAAGACTCTTGATATTGAACTTTTGATCTTGCTTTGTAAAAATGGCTAAGAGATGTGAAAAATGACCTAAAATGTGTATTTATAGGTATCAATGCCTAATTTTCCTATTATTTAGACCTAAGAGGCCAACATCCACAGAAAAATTGGATTGAATTGATTAAATTCCTACTCAAAATTGAATTTTTTCCTAAAAGAGACTCATTTGCCACCCTTGGTGAATGGGTCCCACCAAAGGGGACTCATTCGCCCAAGGTGGTGAATGGGTCCCACTAGTGATTTTCATAGATGGGTTTTCGAAATATGAGTGAATGAAGTGTTGTTTGTCAGGATTTAGATGATTTTTAAATGAAACAGGCCTCTAGATAAAAAATAATGGATCTTAGGGGCCTATAAATGTCATTTTGAAGAATGATTAATGTAGGGGAACTCAAAAATACGTCCAAATTAAGCATGAAATTGTCTCTTTTCTCAAGAGTGTCTAATTTTCTATTTCACATTTAGCCCCCACTTTAGCACCCAAGGTTGATGCAAGAAGTTGGGTACACAACAAGCTCAAAAAGTGGAAGTGTTTTTGCTGTTTTTCAGAATTTGTCACACTTGGACTAAAAATTTGAGGCACTTACACAATGAATCTTAAAAAAGGGTCAGGAATATGAAATTTATCATTTTGAATCTAGTTTCCAAATATGTAAATTATTCAAATACCCAGATTATAGAAATTAAATTTTGATAGGGATCTATAAAAGCTACTTTTTAAAAGTCCCTTTATTTTACCATACCAAGCATGTGTACATACACCACTTTTTGACCCAAATAAAAGTATTTTGCTAATTCATTTTGGGAAAAGAGAGCTAACATGAAGATTGATGTGGAATTTTTTGGGTAATTTTTTGTTGAATATTTTTTTTATTGAATTTTTATTGGCCTTAATTGTTGTTTTAAAAAATCAATGTGTACGAACAACATAATTGGACCTAAACTAAAAAAATTTTGAATTTTTTTTTCATTGTGTAGAGAATTGTCTGAAGTTTGATGCCATATAATTTTTTTTACAAGAAACTAAACCAAAAAAAAGTTATTAAAAAATAAAAAAAGCCTGATATTTCAAGTTTAAGGACTAGTTTGCTTAGAAATTAATTAAAAAATAGAAAAAATAATCCAATCTTAGTAAAAATTATATATTTGGAAAGTAGACATTGTGTTCTCTAATGGGTTTTAATTTTATAGACTGATTCAGAAAAAAAAGTCCATTAGCCATATTGCCAAAGTTGGACATTCTTCTTCAATTTGCCTTAGTTTTTTAGTTGCAGGTCCAAGGCTAAGGGTCGGGTTGCCAAGCCTTTCCTGAGCCTAAAACCAAGGTAGTATGTGGGATGGGAATTCAAAAATTTAAAAATGCATTTGCGTTACAAAGCACATATGCATTCTTTATTTTCTTGATTATTTAAAAAAAATATACTTTATAGAAACATGTACATGTTTTAAAACGAGTACGTGTTTCTAAAAGATATTTATTTTTTAAAATAAATGAATTGTACATGTTATAAAACACGTACATGATTTTTAGTGCATACACATTTTTTTAGGCTCGGGTACCTGAAGCATAACGCATACGCATTTTTTTAATAACACGTACGTGTTTTCTATGATATTTTTTTGGCTGAAACTTCCCCTCTTCATGTACCCAACTTCTTGATTTTACCCCCCATGTGACTCTACGTGCATATGTAAGCTAAAGGACTCTAAACAATACACTTTTTTGCATAAAAGGATACTCATTCAAAAGGTGGGAGAATTAAGCCCCCAGTGTAGTTATCTACAATACCAAAACATTAGGAACCGCATCCTATAACATGAATTCATTAATTTTCCAAAAATGCTTCTATCTAACTTCTAGAAATCAAGTTTGAGGGTAGGTGTATGCCCCGCTTGATTTTTCTTGCTTTATGGAGGTGGAATCAAGGTAGCAATCTAGCCATGTCGAATAAGGAATATCATACTGTAGGTAATTTCCAAGTACCATGCCACTTGACAATTGATGATGTTGGGTGTGGAATCATGATTCCAACACATCAAATGGAGTTGAAAATAGAGTTCCCTAGCTCCCGTTATGTTTTTTTGAAGAAAAGGTACTTTATTAACTCTTAAGAGAAAATATCCCTATTTTAATGCATAAGAGTAAAATGGATGAAAGGAGAGTAATTTGTTATGGACTATTGCATTTTACCTTCTTGTAGCTTGAGAGTGATGAGTGAGATGAGAAGATGTTGATTAGATGGGGTTACACGCCTTCACGACTAGATGAGCTTCGAGAGCAGGTGATGTGCGACAAGCTGTACCATGAGGTGAGTTGATTCTACAACTTTGGCTTAATGATTTTGTAATGATTTAAAAAAATTTAATGCATTTTTAGGTTAATTTAGGATCTTGGAAAAAAGGTTCACAAAGTGTCCCCTTTTTCCATAGTGTTCGATTTGTTCGCAAAGTGTCCAATTTCTTCACGAAGTATCCTATTTCTTTGCGAAGTGTCCCAAAAGGGTTCTAAAATGTCTAGGGCCTTTATAAAAGCACACTAGATGAACTTTAGCACACTTGCATGATGAATAACATAAAAATTGAAGATATTAGATGAATTTTTAGAGCCTATTATTGTGATTTTGATAGGTACCCGCCTGGTCGCGACAATAGCTAGGGAGGAGACAAATTAGTTTTCTTAGAGATCTAGCTCTAGCACTATCAATAGTAGAGACATAGCATCTACAAGCAGTAGGAATCTATTGGCATATCTGATGCCACCTATGAGATACCATGGCACTATGTTGATGGCCCTATGTGAGCATTGGGACACCGACACATGTACATTTCATCTTCTGACAGGGGAGATGACCATCACCTTAGAGGATGTACACCAGATTCTCTGAGTTCCTATTTGGGGAGAATGTGTATATTTCCAAGATCAGTCATTTCATGAGAAGATGGACATGCAGTACTGCTTGGATGGACATGTTGATGATGAGCACGTGAGAGCACAAATCAACCTTCCTATGTTGTTATATTCATGAGCCCCTATAGTGAGACAAATTCTGATGCATACGATGGATCTGGTACTCAATCCTGATGGACGAGTGGCACACCTAGATGGAGGATTGGTTCACTTAATTCCTGGGATGGCAGAGCACATGATACTCTACGCTTGGGGATGTTGCATCCTGGTGCATCTTTATTTTGATCTTGGTTGAGTTTTTTTTCGAGAGATTGACAGTATGGTGCACTGCATGCTTCTGTAGGTGTGATGCCTCAAGCATATTACATGCACCAAGCCTATTAGTTTCCCATGTTTCATAGCCACAGGATATCCACAAGCCTTTGGCTATCCTCTATGATGCTTGTGGTAGTATAGAGACCTATATTTTTGGAGGGTGAGATTTGACTGGTTGGAGGAGGATGAGATTCTATGGAGACCTTATCTACTCACACTACAGTGGCCAGATCCCATAGGATAGCTAAGGAGGACACAGATGGGAAGATTCTTAGCTGGTCAAAATGACTATGTTGTACGTCCTTTCTATTATGGCCAAGTCATGTGATAGTTTGGGCAGGTTTAAACACCATTGAGGGCATGCCCCTTCATCAAGAGATCAGTGTAGAGTGCTTGAAGGCTAGGCAATACCTTTTGGCTCACTAAAGACCATGTTGTCCAAAGTGACTCAGATGATTCAAATCATGATCGGCCACCAGTCTCTGACACTGATGACATCGGTAACACAAATGCTCGCATGAGGAGTGGTGGTTAGTGACACAACTAACTCTTGTATTTCCCATGTACATCCCTAAAAGTGATGCAAGACTAGCACCAGATGACAGAGATGAGCCATAGGATAGGGCCGAGGATGTATGATATAGGGTTGCATATATATTTACTATGTTATCGATGATGAGTATGATTCAAATTTTGATCCCGAATATGAGGGCCAAGATGTAGGAGAGGAGGAAGAGGAGTACGAGGAGGAGCCACCATTGAGTGAGGGTGATGAGATAGTGGCAGAGGATCTGCATAAGCGTGGAGAATCCTCACACACTTGTATGACTAGATCATGTGCAATAGCTATAGTAGACATCAGTTCCCACAATCATAGAGAGGCTAGCACATCCTCCATGCCCCCTAGGGAAGATGAGGTTGATATGCCTCATCCAACTAGAGATATAGGTGATGATATTTTATTTATGCATGTGTTTTAGTGCTTATGCTTTATATATATATATCATGATGATGTTTACTGATTGTTTATTGTTTCTACCTAGTAGGAGTGATGTGAGACTAGTGAGATTTCTATCGTTAGTGTGCCACAGAGATACTACCTACATCCATCGACGAGGAGGTGGACCCTGATTATGTGCTCCCATCGATCGTGGAGGAGGAGCCAAAGGCATTCAGACCTTTCATGAGGCTATGGGAAGCATATGAGAGTGTGAGGAGATGACTCCATTGAGGTGAGACCATAGGAAAGTCATTCCAGACTCCAACAGAGGTGGAGAGACTGCATGCGGAGATATCACAACTACGAGTGGAGAGGGACCAAATGGTATAGGAGAGTCTTGTGGCTCTTAGGTGAGTATAGGGTTTGGAGTATGCACTCAGAGTGTGTGGATCATGATCCTGATCACATACGACCATCTCACGGCATCCAGGGACCGGATCATGAGTGCTAGAGCCTAAGGGGTCTAGTTCTCACAGACCTTGGTGATTTTGTATATGATGATGAGATGTACATAAATTTTTTGATATATATATATACATGAGCATTTGATGATTTGAAATATGTCTTAATGTGTTTGAATATTAAATAGAAATAGGATTAGTTAAATAGCTTGTTGTAAAATTATTTAATTATTGTCTACATGATTTAACATGATTGATGTGATCTAATGTAAAACATATTCCAATTTCACTTTAGATACAACATTGGTAAATTGAATAGTGTATGTTAAATTAGATACACCTATAATTCATATAAGGATCAAAATTAACATAACAAGAGGGTGAATAGTATGAAACCTAAAGTAATTATAAAAATATCTAAAATAATTACCCTAGTGTTCAAGACAAACACATGATCAGTTGTCAAGAACGAGGCAATGTGAAAGCATTTAGAATATAACTAAATAACTTTAGACAACACTACTTTATTAATCATACTATTCAAAGAGACTAGAGGTAATACCAACATAGATGCACAACATTAATAGGCTCCTTAAGGGGTGTTCCATCGAGTTCTATTAAAACATAAGCACCAGACCCATAACTAGTATCGACTATGTAAGGTCCTAACCAATTAGGGATGATTTTATCTTTTCCTTCATGGTCAGCATGAGTATTTTGTTGATTCTCATAAAGAATGAAATCACCCTTACAAAACATGTGAGGAATGACATGGGTATTGTGTTTGTGTTGTAATTGTTTAATGTAAGCTTGGAGATGCTCAAGAGCATTAATGCGCTTTTCATCAAGCATTTCAAGCTGGTACAATCATTGGTCTTTATAAGTGGCTTCACCAATAAGGTTTTGAAGAGCAATTCATAGTGTAGGAATTTCTAACTCCAAGGGAATGATCGCATTAGTACCATAGACAAGGTTATAGGATGTAGTTCCCATGGATAATCTAACACTTGTTTGATAAGCCCAAAGTGCATAATGTAATTACGTATGCCAATCCTTATGATGTTTGTTAATAGTTTTCTTTAGGATTCGTTCAAGAATCTTATTAGTGCTTTCAACTTGTCCATTGGATTGTGGATAGTATGGTGTGGAAAATCGATGTTGACATTTGTTGAATGCTTCAAGAAAATTCTTTATATCATTATTCTTAAATGGGGTTCCATTATCTGAAACTATTGTGGATGGAAGACCAAGAGAAATTATGTATTCCAATATGAAATGACAAATTACTTCAACATTTGTAGATCAAAGAGGAATAACTTCCACCCATTTTGTGAAATAGTTTGTTGTGGTTATTATAAATGTATATCTAAAAGAAGAGGGTGGTGAAATTTTTCAGATAAGATACAATCCCCATACTGAAAATGGCCAAATGAGAATTGTTGATGTGTTTTTTATGCACTTCTCAACACAGGTAATGCATAGGTGCATCGCCTCTCTTGAAAGACAATCTTCCACAATCAAATTGCAGAACACTATCCCAAGGTCTCTAATGTTAGGTCTTGACAATGCTTGGAATACCTTAGTTGATTCATGTGATTTGTTGGAATCACAAGGCAGACTTATAGATGAGTTACAAAGCATGGGAAGTTGGGTTTGTAAATGGAGTTCCAAGGTGTAAAAATTCATGCAATTGTTGTAGGTTCAAAATAGCAGTCTAGAACTCTATTTTATCATTAGATTTGACTTTAAAATATGAAATGAACCTTACCTAAGGTCACTATTAAAAGAAAATTCAAAAGGGTAGGAATGAGAAGTTCCTAGACCTAAAACTACTAATGAACAATGATCATGGAGGCTGCTATAGTAGAAAAACTTCCTAAACTAGGTTTTCCTTGACCAAGAGAATCCTATAACTACACAAAACCATTTCAATCTTCTAAGGACTTCATATTTTCAGATTGTACATGCACATCATGAACATGCAATTGAACTAAGTTGCAACATTGAAATAAAGGATCCCAGGCTAAATTTACACAATAGTTTGTCATCAACAAGTGCTAAAAGTATGGGCTGAAATTTCATTAGATACCATAACAATAATTTCCATTATCACCTCCACTCAAGAAACTACAAACTAAATCTAACATGGAAGTAGAACCATGCATGCATAATGAACAAACTCAAAAGAAACACCCATAAATCATGCAATGTTGCTTTCTATTGCTGCAAAATTCTTTTACACCAGTTCTCCAACCATTTACAAATGAGGGGCAAGCCCCTATTTATAGTTTTCCAAAGCCCAAATGAATGGATAGGATTAATTTGCATTGTGTGGCTCAAATTTTCTTTACACTAGGGTTTCACCCACCCCACAATATTTAGCAATTTAAAATATAACTTTTTTCTTTTCCCTATTTTGTCTTTTAGTGGCCAATCACTATAGCAATTTTGTCTTCTATCTCATTGCCCTTTTGTTGTAGCTGAAACTGTTCAAAAATTGCCTTCTTGTTGGTGCCTTTGTAGTATCCTTCAACCAATCAAGTACACCTTGTATGCAGATTTCGATCATAAACATAAATGTGGGTTCAGGGATGTTGGTGCCATACGACAGACTAATGGTGGACAATGAATGATGGATGGATGGTGGGAAACGGACGATAGATAGATAGCAGATGGAAAATGGTGGCGGTGGACGATGATGGTGGTGGATGGTGGATGGTGGTGGCTATGGACAACAAACGAGTGACAACAGAGGACAAACAATAGATGATGGACGTTGGGTGATAGATGGACAACAAATGACAGATGCCAGACACTTGGCGACAAATGAAAAACGGATGGCAGATGACAATGGAGGGATGGTAGATAGAAAATGTTGGAAATAGATAGTGGATGGAAGATGAATGGTGATAGCGGTGGACAATGGATGGGTGGCAATAGTGGACAGACAGATGGACAACGGATGGTAGATGTTGGGCAACGGATAGATGACGGAT
The DNA here is from genome assembly GCA_007258455.2 of Sequoia sempervirens. Classification (NCBI taxonomy): domain Eukaryota; kingdom Viridiplantae; phylum Streptophyta; class Pinopsida; order Cupressales; family Cupressaceae; genus Sequoia; species Sequoia sempervirens. Next base: position 25,484 of record VDFB02179436.1, read on the forward strand.
GGTGAACGATGGGGGAGGGATGACGACCTGCAAGGAAAGTTCCCACGGACGATAATGGAGGGATGGTGGCCTGCAAGGAAAGTTCCCATGGACGACAATGGAGAGATGATGATCCACAAGGAAAGTTCCCACAGACGACAACCCACAAGGAAAGTTCTGAAACAACCACAGAGGGATGGCGACTTGCAAGGAAAGTTCCCAAACAGCCATGGAGGGATGACGACACACAAGGAATGTTCCCAAATGGCCATGGAGGGATAGGGACCTGCAAGGAAAGTTCCCAAATGGCCATGGAGGGAAAGCGACCCACAAGGAAAGTTCCCAGACGACCATAGAGGGATGGCAGCCCACAAGGAAAGTTCACAAATGGCTAGAAGGGATGACAACCCGCAAGGAAATTTTTGTAATGTCTAAACACATGGAAAATTTGATGCAAACCCCTTTAAGCATGTGAAGACATTCATTTGATGGTCCCTAGATGATGAAAACTTAAAGTTTGCACCCATTCCAAAAATGCAGAGATTTGGAAGGGGGAAGTTAGAGGGTCACTGCCCTTTTTGAAAATGACAATGAGCACACGACGACCCGCACACAACGGCCCACAAGGAAAGTTTTGAAATGGCCATGGAGGGACGACCGCCCGCAAGGAAAGTTCCCAAATGGCCACAAAGGGACGACGAACCACAAGGAAAGTTCCCAAACATCCATGGAGGGATGATGGACTACAAGGAAAGTTCCCAAATGACCACAGAGGGACAACGAACTACAAGAAAAGTTCCCAAATGGCCATGGAGGGATGGCAGGCCACAATGAAATTTCCAAAACTTCCCAAAACTTAAAAAAACCTTGGTAGTTCACTTAGGCATTATGAAAACATCCCAAATCCATAGGCAACTTGTCCCCAAAGTCAAAAAATGATGGAAAACGCGAAGCATGCGTGAAGGGACCAAGTTAGTAGGAGCAAGGAAAAAAGGAAAAAAGGAAGGGGGGCACTTTGTTTCTCCCTCAGATTTGAACGCCCTAGGTAAAATGACGAGCATGGAGCAGTGTTTATAGGAAAATTTCCATTAATGGAATGCATTGATTTCTTGGTATGGCAAACTCGGGTGGTGAGATGTTGAAACCCACACTTGTTTGGATGCTTGCTCAAGGCTTGAATGGAGAAACTAAGTGTAGATCCTACCATGCAGATGGAAGTTGGGCATCATCCATTGCGAAAGTGGTGAAATAGAAGCAGGAACCCGCATGAGGTGACCCGCAATTGTGGGTCCACAAGGCTTGGAGGATGTTGGGGCAATAGATGAAGGGAAACCCGCAGGGGAATTTCTATGAAATCAAAAGACCTAGCATAAAAATCAAGTAGGTGAATTGGTTCAAGGGTAATTTTATCATTTGAAGGAACATGACCAATTTGGGGTTAGAAATAGGGGTGTTCAAAGCAATATGGGAGTGAAAACAACCTATTAGGAGTAGAAAGAGGGGGTCCATGCCTTCAGCGAGGCATGTGTACAAAACATGCACAACAAATTGTGACTCACTGGGGAAATTCTCTAGAGCATTTCGATGACAAACTTGAATCATGAACCCAAAATCTCTGGTTATGATCCTCACGCTAGGACAAACGAACCAGATGCTCGACCAAAGGATCAAAACTACTAGCTAACCCAACCTTTAGTATGCTGAAAATCCAAGTGTGTGCAGTTGCATTAATTCCTATCCTTTAGTTGTTGTAGGAACCTAAGCTTTGTCAATTTAAGTTATATAGTTTATTCTAACTCCAAAAAGTACCCGAGACATTGCCTTGCTGCCAATCAGGCATCCATAGCGCTGACAAGGTTTTCATTGTGATTCTCTTGAACATTGCTATATTGTTCTCTAGGTGTTCATAGCCCTGGTAGAGTTGTTCGTATCCCCCTGAAAAGTTGAATTTATTTCTTTTAATTTTCAATGTCTTACTTTTTCTTTATTTTTTTTCTTTTCTTTTGATTTTTCTCTTTTCAATTCTTTTCATTTCAACCCGCAAGCATTGAAGCTTGCACTCAAGGCTAAGAATCATAGTGGCATTGAAGCAGAATTTTAGATTTTTCACTTAACATGACTTAACAAAGGACCTAAAGTGACCTCCAGATTCTTTAAATATGTAAAAGATATAAGATTTCAGCATACATCATAGTTAGACTAAATCAATGACTTACTCCCTTCAGACCAAACATTCAGATCACTTGGAACTAACAAAAGATATTCACCATCCACTTTGAAAACTTGATTAGAGTTTAACAAAGAAATACGTAGAACAACCCCAAGAGATAAGTATGGTTGTTCTGTACACAGATAAGCCTAGCTAAAAGTAGAGGGACCTCGAGCAAAGCAATAACAAAATGGAAAGAAAACATTAAAAAAATGGAAAGCAACACCTACACTACCCAAATTAGGAAATAAATAGCAAATGAAAGGGAAACTAACCCAAGGAAAACCTAACCTACAACAAACCAACTGCTCTAAGAAAAGTAGGAAAGCGACATATTTACATAACACCTACATTACTCAAAACAGATTATGTACAAAGGTATTTACAAAGCATGATATTCAAGCAAGGAAAATCAACTTTCACCCTTGTTAGAATTCTTAAGGCATGCACAAGTAGATGGGAAATGGTTATAGTTCTGAACCACACAGATTTATCCTTATATTCAGAAAAATAAAGTTCAACATAGCAACATTCAAATTCAATCACATCATCATGAAAAAATAGTAATTGAGGTGATTTGTTAAGCCCATGGTTGATCCATAAACAAGTTTGTCTTCCCTCGTTCCCATAATCAAAATAATAAGTGCAATTATAAATATTCACAAGAGCAAGGAACGATAGAACCTAGATTTCATCATGCAAAGGTGGTAGCATTTGACAGTCAAGAGCAAGCACTGCATCATTGATCGTTGTATCAGTATCCTCGAGAGGGTGAAGTGGAAGGTGCAACATCATCTAATCTTGAGCTTCCATAGGGATGGGAATATGGGGCAAAAAACACCTCTTCCAATCCCCTAGTGGGATCCACAGTCTCCATCGGTTGTTCTTCGATGAGATATACTTCATCTTTCTAATTTTTCGTAATCTAGGCCTCTTTTTGATTGTTGTCTCCAAGGGGAAACATGTCATCCCATCTCCTTCCCCAGGTGTTTTCCTCAATTTTATGATGTCCAATGTTGAAAGACGATGACATGGATGAATTTTCCCTAATGCAACTCCCCGAACATATAAGAGGATCGACAATGGTCGATGCGGTAGGACTCTCAGTTGTATCTTGCAGTTGGCCAAGCATGTCATGTGTGTTGGCAGCCATCAAAACACCTCTACCTTTATCTTCTTCTTTTTTCATTTCATGTGTCTCATCAAGATATTTGATCATTTCCCCTCGGTCACTATTGCTATAAATGGAGAAGGAACCCCTCTCCCATTCTGGAGGTTCCAATGTTTCACCGCCTGAGGTTTTGTGTAGGATATCCTCACCATCATCATCTTCTGAAATGAACTCTTCCTCAACATCATCATACCTTTGTGGCACAATTCTAGGTGGGAAGAGAATAGAAAGAGACACTAACCCATCAAGGGGATCGATGTATGATGAGTAGTCCACCTCTGAAAGTCCTCCATACAACCTATCATCCATCACATACAAGTGTTCTACAAGAGGGGACTCTTGGTCATCTATGGGTAGTGTTCCTATTTGATCCACTTCATCATTCAAAAGCCCAGGGCTATGCCATTATTCCACTATTGCTATCCCAACATCCTCATGAGGGATACCACCAACTAGGTTAACACTTGGTTGCAACCCTTGATCCTCTAGTTCAATCCTTGAAGTACTTGGCTGCCCCAATTGTTCTTTGACTTGTTTGATGGCCTCTTGGAATAAATCACATGTGAACTCCAAGTTCAATGAATCATGGAGTCTACACCAATTTGGTAGCAACAATACCTCTAAATCCACTTGGTTTCTGAGCTCTGACTAGTCCTTTGAGAGTCTTGAAATGAGCTCATTGTATCTTTCCACTATCGGGTCCTCATCATCACTTGGGAAGGAAGTCAGATAGTGGACAACTGTAGCATATGATTGTTCCAACTACTCCAAATCTTCATTTTCAGATGCTTGGTCATTGTCATTCATGAAGGAAAGGTCTTCTAATTTGATTTCACTTATGCCTTCGCCATCATTTTATGTTGTCCCAAGACTTTCAACCTCTTCCTATCTCTATTCTTCAACATTTGTGTTGGTTGTCCTAACATATGCTACTGCAAACTTAGTTGACTCATCATCAACTGTCAATGGATCCTCTTCTAGAGTGGATGACTGATTTTTATTGATGGAGGGAAAGTCTTCTAAAAAGGCTACAATCAAATTTTCATCAAGGCACTTTATTGTCCCAAGACTTTCAACCTCTTCCTCTTGGTTCTTAGCCTTTATGTCTGCTATCCTAGCACTAACTTGTGTCAAATTTCTTGGTTCATCTTCAATGTGTTGTCCTTCAGCTATGACATCTCTTTTGTCTCATGGGATGACTCATCCTCATTAAAAGTTGGCTGCTCCAACTTGTTCAAGCGACCCTTGACTTGAGTGATGATGTTTTCATATGATGGCCAAGTGAATTCTAAAAGTGGTGCATTGTGAAATCTACCAACTGTTAGAAAACCAAGATCCGATTGCAAACTAGAAAATACCTTCCACAGAGGAGAAAAATAGAAAAGTAGAGATTGCATAAAAACATGCAATTTGATATATTCGAAAAAGACCAATTAATTACAAGAGATAATTTGCTTTATAAAAGCAAAGATACCTAAACCTAATCTTATCTTGAGCAACAAGATAGCTCGATAAGATAAAGATGAAAGCCTAAAACTTAGGGATTAAATATGCCTAAGTAAACTTATGCAAAGTGTAATTAATAATTAATTACACCAACACCCCTATAAGTGCAACTTAGGGAGAAGCAAATTATTATGCAAATATGAGTCCCAACAACAAGGTATGATGAGGTACTCATGTACAAATGAAAAGAGAGAGAAGCCCCCCTCAGTGAGATGAACTACTGCGAAGAATCACTGGAAGAACTCGATGAAGCAACACTAGAACCCCAAATCCGAGCAAGCAAGGAAAGATACTTCTGTTTGCAAAATACCAATCAGAATCACAAATGCAACAGCAGACCCAATGCCAAGGAACACTGGAAACTCACATACTGGATCAACTCTGGAATCTGTGAACAATAGTAGATGAAAAGATGAATGGACCCATAATGGTGACAAATCTGGAAGCTGTGTCTCAAAGCCAATGCCAAACTAAAACTAAAACTTGCCCATAGGACGAGTACCATCAAGATTCTAGAACATTAACCATAAAACCATGGCCTTCAAATGAGAAAGATCTGAACCAATGCAGATCAAGAACTATAAAATCCAATGTGAAGTGTGAACCGAAACAAACCAACGATGTGTCTAGCTAAGCAAGAAATAAGCTAAAAGGAGACAATAGGAAACTAGATAAAAACTCATGCGAATTGTCACCAATCATGAAAGATGGATGCAATAACCCCCCTTAATGGAACTTTATCTCAGTTCATTTATTACAATAACCCAATGATTGTAAAAGGAGATAATGCAAAACATGCATAAACTACAGAGAAAATGCAAACCTAGTGCATGAAAACAAAAATGAGTGCATGCACAAACCAATGTTCACATCTGCCTCCATGATGAAAAATCTTCAAATTTGATTTTTGAAAAATATGTTTATAATGAGTAGACAAAAATAGAAACCCAGAAAGTTTTTGAAGCAAAAAATAAAACCTAGAAATCGTTTTTTGATCCAGCAAGCAGAAGATGAAAAAATAATTTTTTAAAACTTTTAGCCAGGAGAAAAAAATGACGCACAATGGTTTTTGTGCAGCTATTTTCTTCAGATCCATGAAAGAAATCAAAAAAATGAAAGATACCCAGATCGGATTTCAACCCTAGCTACAAAACCCAGAAATCATTTTTCCTACAACTAAGTGGAAGCTGGATTTATGAAGCAAAACTAAAAACGGCTCCAATAAAAAATGACTTTCATCAAACCTCAATCTTTTCCAATGCTCTGAATCGAATGGAAAAACTTGATTTGATCCAAAATGCTGCATAAATATACTCAAGGAGAAAAACCCTTGAGGGACCTCGAACGAACTCTGCAATGAATCTCTCCAGAAATCTGAGAAGGGGCTGCAAATCAAGGCTCAAAAACACCTTCCACGCAAAGAGATCTACAAAAATGTATAACTTCAACAAGAAAAAGCTATAGTAGAGATAAAACTTTCAAAAGATATGGAAGCTTCAATATTCTCCCATCAATCATTATAATGAGATCAATCCTTATAAAAGGAGATCAAGAAACCCTAAAAAGGAAACCCTAGTGTGCACACTTAATAATTAATAAATAATTAATTATTAATGTGCCTAAGTTTAGCTTAAGTAACTATAGTGATAAGTGACTTAATTAATTAACCAATATGATTAAATTAATTAAGTAAAACAACTTATTACTCTAACACCCCCCCTTAAGATGAACTTAGGAAGTAGCTAAAACACTAAGAAAAAGATGCATGAAAGCAAAGATGGGTCCCGGCAAACAAGGCCAAGAAAGGAACCCATGTACAAATAGAATATCTCTATAAAGCGGAGAAATAGAGAAAACCTTGTGGGAAAAAACTCTAGTCCAAGAAGAGATCAAAGGCGATTGAAGGACTGAAAAGCCTCCAAATCAAGGAAATGTCCTGAAAAAGAAGAACATGTAGAACATCACAGAAGCATGAAGAAGCTGCAAACTCTGTCAAAAGATGACTGCTATGGTGCCGAAGAACCTCCTCTGAAGATATGATGATTAGGATCAAGAAGACAACAATCAATAGTCTGAAGAGCACTAATCAACTAAGAATGGAAGATTCCTTCCAAGGTGAAACCAAGGAAGCATTAACACCAACAGTAGAAACCCCCCCATAATGCTGAAAAGGGAGAGGCATGACAGGTACACTGAAACTGAATGCTAGAAAGTAGTGCATGAAGAGGAACCAAGAGCATCTGAAGAGACTGCACAAAGCACCTACAATAACTGTAGAAAAAGTGGTGTGCAAAACAAAGCACACATACATGAAGCTATAATCATATGGATCCACTGTTGTCGTGGAGGGACACTCACCAGACAAAGGTGTGATGGCAAAACAAAGGCACTACACAACCCCCCATGACACTTTATAATATAGTGCGAGTACAAAATATGGCACAAATTGATGTGCAAGAAACCCAATACTACACATACAATGCTGAGGCACTTTATCCCAGTGCGTTTACAAAAGAGAAATACATGCAATGTGAGCCCATAATGTCTACAATGTCCAAATAGGACAACATGCTGAAAATACAATTCTCTTACAGAAAAAAAGGAAACTGGTAGCACCATGATGAAGTACACGAAAAAAAATGCAGTTTCAAAAAAAACAGCACCCAAAAATGTGTTTGGATGCAAAAGATATGGCCCGTCAAAGTCTCCAAAACGAGAACTGAACAGCAACAGCACTGATAAAATAGAATTCTGGAAAAAACCAAAATTCAAAACTGGAAAATACCTGCACCACTGCGAAGAGCATGAAATTCCACCCCATTTCAAAAAAAATTGCACTAAAAAAGCCCACCGTATGGCCGAGATATGGCCTCTGGAATATTGGGTGCAAATTTGAAAAGCCCAACGGAGAGGGGCTAAGTGGGCAAAAAAGAAAACTCCGCCAAATTTAAGAAAAACACCTCCAGATCTGGAGGTCCGCCAGATTTAGTGTGCAGGAAAAATTTCTCCAATTACATGCATTATTTTGCATAAAAAAGCAAAACTATACAAATTATATTTTTTTTACAAAAAAAATATATAAAAAAACATTGATTTTTTTATAAAAAAATCATTAAAAATGTACCCATGGGAAGGTACACCTGCACAGGTCTGTGCAGGTCAGTACCTGCACAGTACCCTGTGCAGTACCCTTCCTTATTGACTTTTTGTTTTTTTTAAAAGCAAAAAAAACTTTCAAAGCTTTTAAATGTTTTAAAAGCTTTTGTAAAAAACCAAAATATTTTTACAATAAAAAATCTGCAATTTTTTTATGCAGCAAAAAATAAATAATTTTTTTTGATGATTTTTTTTTACCTCGATCCGTGTGCACGGCCGTACGGACAATTTTTTTGCCTTAGAAATCAACTGAACCAAATATAGGCGAGTT
>VDFB02179437.1:0-24496 GCA_007258455.2 Sequoia sempervirens
GTGTCATGGGGGCCCAGTATTCCTACCTCTGAGGTAGTTGACAGCTTTCAATAGTTGGTGGCCCGACCGTGGGCCTATGATCAGGGCTTGGTAGATCCAGGGACTACACAGGCCTACAGAGATTGGTTCAGACCCCCTCTTTGGTTGACCATTCCAGGTGAGGATCCAGAGGTATGTAGGGTCAGAGGCAGAGGTAGAGGGCGAGGGCGAGGACCGAGGATTGAGGTTCGATGAGATCCACCAAGTGTGCCCCCAGTTCTGCCAGGTCATGGGGATGTCCACATGCAGGACCAATAGCAGGATCCGCTAGTCCTGCCACCATGAGCTGAGGGTGAGGACCAGCCCCACGTGCAGCCATGGGTATAGCCAGCAAGGCAGGAAGACGCATGGGATGCCTTGATTTTATAGTTGCAGGCACAAGTTCAGGCCGTGACGACCAAGAGAGATCAGGCATAGGTTGAGAGAGAGCAGCTCAGAGTAGAGAGGGATCAGGTGGTGTAGCAGAGACAGGCTATAAAGCTACATGCAGCGACAGAGCTAGGCCGCAGGTAGCAGATTGAGAGCATGACAGCCTCCTCCTCCTAGGGTACAGTGCTGGTTCGATCCTATCGAGATGCTATCCGAGAGATAGAGTACTATCATCGGGCTTACCATGACACCGTACCTAGAGTAGACTGGGTCCCCGAGTACTCAGAGCGGGCCAGCTAAAGACCACCAGAGGGTCACGGTGACAGGAGCGAGGGCAGCATTCACGGAGATCAGGCTTGATCCTGATATTATGATGTAATTTTTGTGCCTTATGGGCTCATTTTTGATAGCCCGATGGGCATTTTGTATTGATCGACAACTCCATGATGGAGATGTGTGCTGGAGTTCTCTTGAGTTGATCTAGGACATTGTAGCCATTAGGAATGGATCTAGATGTAGGGACTCTATTTGGTTGGGATGATCTTGCAATGGTGACTTTTTCGCCTCTTGTGGTGACTCCACAATCTTCGGCATGGGCGCCCTTGATGGTGATGACCATGCCGTCTTCATTTAGGGAGGCAATGACTATTTCATACACATGATTTACACTGCCCTTCCCTTTGTCATTTTTATTCCCTTTGTTACCATGATTCAGCATCAGATTCGTATATATCTTAAGATCCTGATTTCCCGTAGGTTGTTCCACGTTTATGATTTTTTTATCAATGAGATCTTGGATGATGTTTTTGAGTCTCATGCAGCTATTTGTGGTGTGACCTTTGATTTTATGAAATTCACAAAGTTGATTCTCGTTATACCAAGGAGGTTTGACATCGGGTTCTTGGTAATTTTCAAATGTAGGAGGCTTGATGAGTTTTTCGTCAATCAACTTTTTCATTATGTCCTCAAGTGGTTCCCCCAAAATGGTGTATTTTCTTTTTGGATAACTTTTGCATTGGGGTGGTCCCCTTTGGTCATTGAGGTTATTGATGGTTGGATTGTTGTTGGGTTGATATGTTGTGTGATGAGTGTTTTGGTGTTGTGTTTGGATTTGTGGAGTGGGTGTATGTTGGCGTGGGCCACTAATGACCACCTTGGCATAAATGACACTGTCATTAGTGACATTTTTATTTCTCACCCATGTGCGAGGTTTATCATTGTAATTGGATGGTGGGCAATTGTTTTGATGTTCATGGTATGATGTTGATTCCACGGGTTGAGTCACAAGGGCTCTTTTGATGCTAAGTGCCTTGGGAATCAATTGATCATATGTGGTGATGCCCTGAACCTTGAGATGAAATGCTAAGCGGCTTTCAAGGTTGTCTATGATGGTGTAGACTTGTTCTTCTGGCATGGTCCACTTGCTCTGATTGGCCTTGTATTGCCATCATTGAAGGAATGAGGCAAATGACTCACTCTTTCCTTGTTTTAAAGCGTATAGTTCTTCAAGACTAACATCCATTGCAATGTTACATGCGTAGTTCCTAGTGAATGCATCTCTGATTTATTGGAATGTTCTAATGCCTAAAGGTAAGCAAGAGAACCATTCTATAGTGGGGCCTGCCAATCCCCTAGGGAATAGTCGCATTAGATAAGTATCATCATATGCGACCTCCATGCAATGAACCTGGAATTTTGTGATGTGATCTTCAAGGTTTCCCATCCCTCAATATTTGTCGAATTTGGGGATTTCGAATCCCTTAGGGAATGGTTTCATTTCTAGGCTCCTATCAAATGGATAGGGACTCAAGTTGCTTGGTTTTTTGGTTGTTCACCCTGATTGAAGGTCAAGCACTTGTTGCGAGAGCAACATGATTTGTGTTGTGACATCATTTTGCGTATCAAGGGGTGGGATGAAAGTGTTTTGGGGTGTTTCAATCATGGGTTGGGTGGGTGGATTGGTCGGTGTGTTGTTCGATGGTATGTGTATGTTTTGCTAAGCGAGGTAGGATTCCACCTGCTTTTGTATGAACAACGCCTATTGTTGATCTTGTTGTTGCTGCACTAAGATTTGTGCTTGTTGTTGCTCTTGTTGTTGTGCTTGTTGTTGCTCCAACAACGCTTGTTGTTGGGCTGCCAATTCTGCTGCTTCCTACTGCTCTTGGTATTGCTTTAATGCTTACTGGTATGCTTGAAATTGTGTTGTTTGCACAAGAAGTTGTGCTTGTGCTTGATATTGGGCTTGTTGTGCCTGATATTGAGCTTGTGTGGCTTGTGCTTGAGCTGCTTGTTGTTGCAATAAAAGTTGTGCTTGAGCGATCTTTTGTGCTTGCAATGCTTATGCGACTTCTTGTTGTTGTTGTTACAATAAAGCTTGGGCTTGTTGTGCTTGTTGAGCTTGCAATGTGGCTTGTGCAGCTTGGGCAGCTTTAGTGGCTTGCGTAGCTTGAGCAGCTTGTTGAGCAGCTCGTTGTTTGGCTTTTTGTTTTTGAACTTGTAGACATGCAAAATTCACATTATGCATTCGATCAGATTCGGTCAAATTAGCTCTTGCATTGGATCCATTCATCACCTTCATCCATTTAAATAATTTCATTGCCTAAGGTTATTTAAAATCAAAAAGCCATTTAAATCAAATCTTAAATCATTTTCCAAAGTCCAAAAAGTCAAATCAATTAATCAGCATTAAATCAGCATAATCATCATTAAATTAATCTAATCCTAATCTAAGGCTAATCCCATCCCACTTGCACAATAAATCAATTTTATTGATTTATTAAAACAATCATTTTCCCTCAACAATGACAAGTCAAACAGGGCATTTATTGCTCTTCTTTCTTGTCCCCCTCTCAAAATTTATTGCAAATTTGAATTCAAAATTTCCCCCTCTTGGGCACTCTTCCCAAATCTTGCACACACATTAACTAATCACATGGTGACAAGTGTCCTTCATCATTGGCTTGATTTTTATCCCACATTGGTCCCTCTTCAACATTCAACATTTTGAAAATCTTTAAATACAAGCATCATCCTCAAGCAAATCCTTCACAATCTTCACAATCTTCACAATTTCATGCAAGGTTACTCTCTTCACTTGAGATTTGATCTTGTCCATCATCACTCCACCATCTCCATAGCATTTTCAATTTGAGCTTTTATCAAGGATTGGGAAAGGGTCACTAGCACATGTGACACCAATCCAACTATGGAATAGGTAGTTTGTTGAATGTTTTCATTATGCATTTGGTTTTCTTTTATCTTTTGTGGCATTTTGGAACATTTGCAATGTATTTCATAGGGGTATTCTTGAAGGATTTGTTGATACTAACCCTTGTTTGAGCATAGTGTTTGCAGATTTTTAAAGGTACTCACATATGGCGCTAGAGGGAGGGCCCAAACCTCACAGCTCGTTTGTTATCTTAATAAAATTCACAATATTTCATTGCTCAAAATGCTATATCTTAGATCTTTTTAAATCATTGATTTAAAGAGAAAAATTTGTGTTAGCCTTACTCATCAAGCCTACTACAAATTGATGTTTCTTCACATTTGCTAAATCTTGCTTTGATTTGAAATGCCTTTTCCAGCTTGTGCGTATGAAAGCTATTTTAAAAAATTATTATTTCTAGATTTTATGGATCTGCGTAGCAAAAGAAGCTTGGCCTGAATTCTTAATGATCAATACCTTCACAGTATTCACAAGCACTGGAACAACAGTTGTCAAAATGGGTCAAACTTCTCCAAGCTTTGAATGAAGAGACTGGAATATTGCTTAGCCCTGTCCTGGAAAGACTTCCAGCTTCTGTCCTCCCTCTCTGTCCTCCCTCTCTGTTGATAAGACCAATTATTGCACTTGGTACAGAAGTCAGCGTAGACTCTAGAGGAAGACATAAAAAGTGACCTTGTTAAGTTCAGACCTTAGATTACTATGTTGTGCAGCCGCATCTTTGGCCAGCCTATACACATCATGTGCACCTTCTGCCCCTTGTCTCTAACTTCCTTGGGTTTAACTTTCTTGGAGTAGTATTTTTGCCAGATTTTTCATCTTTAGTAAGGGCATTCGGGCTTGCAGAATTGCTTGAAGAATTTAAGATTTCAGAGGATCTAGTCTCAAAAATTTGAGTCACTTGATCTGCTTCTTCCCCACCATTGACAACCTTCTGGTCCCTGACCAATGATTCAAGGTTGCAAGCTGAACCCAAATTTTTGTTGCAGTTGATGGCGCGTGAGGCTTCTATTGGGGGATGCAAAAGCTGTCAGGTTGATTGCATAATGCTTGTGGTGGGGTTTGAGGGCAAGTTGAGTCACTAACCATCTCAGAAGTTGTATGAAAGGGCTGCTGCTTTCCTTGCACAGAATACATTGCCTGTGCGTTGTCTGTGCGTCCACATTTAGCATACATTTTATCAAAGGCAGTGTTCGATTCATTGAGCTATTCTGTCAAACATTTCACACGCCTTGTCCATGCTTTGCAGTAAACTGTCCAACATTTCACGTGCCTTGCCTTTGCTTCTGCATTGAAGCTGACAAACAGTTCACGCATTTTATCTAAGCTTCTATACTGCCAGACAGTTCAAGCGCATTGTTTATGCTTCCACATTCTGTCAAGAAAACATTTCACACATTATGTCTATGCTTCGCACGCCTTTTTCTATGCTTCCACATAGCGCATCAGAGTATTTGATATTCACAATTTATACTATTGCTTTGATTCTTTAACAAAATTCCCAGTTTGGCGCAGGCTGCGAGGATGCTACCAAAAGTAGGAGGAATTTGTCTTTACACTTGCCAACTGCATTCAAGACTTTTTTGAATAACATTCTAGGCGCGGGTTTATACCTGCCAAACGCATTATTCTATCATTAGACCTGCTCTTTCCGTGATATTAAAATGTGTTTTCTTAGAAGTCATTAGTCGCCTAGTGACAGTCTATCTATGAAGAATTAATACCAGTCATTTCTGTCCTGGTAATATGTTTGACTTGGCGCCTGGTACTTACAAAGATTTCAGGTATTTTATTATTTAGTTTTGAATGCAAATGTCCATGGCGCAGTAGGAATGACTGGCAACGAAAAGAGAATTTAATACCTTGGAGGTTTGGTCAAAGCTGCCTTAAATACGCTGAAAGCTTGAATTTCTTAGTCGCGCCCAAATCATTGCCCTGTGTTGTTCAGAAAATGATCTTGTCTAGAGTAAAAAGCGCATAGGAATAGATGCAAGGGAATCCCTGAATCTTGGAAATAACGGGACTGATTATTTAAGATTTTGTTCTGAGATTTATGCACTCTTTTGAATAATTATCGATAGCCAATGTTCAAACTTGTGATGATGCTTTCTTGGTGGTTAATTTATTGAAACAATTTATTGTCTTTCAAAAGTTTATGTTTTAAATTATCACCTTAATCATGGTAGCAAATATTTGAGAATACAATGATGGTTTTCAAAAGATTTGTTATTGATTCATTTGAAACAATTTATTGACTTTTCAAAGTTTAGGTTATAAATTGACACCTTATTTCGGTTGTTTTGAGATTATGGGGATGATTTTTGAGAAATTTACTCTTTATGATTGGTTGGATTGACTCAATACCTTTAGTAATATGGATTTTGACAAGGGAGATAATGGATCTAACAAGTGTAGTACCTTTTGCAATGAAATCATAAAAATCATTTGTCCTTTCATTTAAGATCATATTATGGTGTGAAGTTAATAATTAAAAATCAAATTAATATTATGATACTCACATGATTGTGTTTTTAATAGGTACAAAAGCAAACGAAGGTACAAGCGAAGGATACAAACGAACAAAGGCGAAAAGATGCAAAGCAAAAGAGGAGGAGGATTCTTGTTTGAAAACACAATGTGTTTTTTAACACTTTGATTTTTTTTGATCAATACTACTTCACGAAAGGAGGGAAATGTTTTTTTGAAAACACAATGTGTTCTTTAACACTTTAAGTGTTTGATCAACACTTCACGAAATTGTTTTCCTTTTCGTTTTAGAACATTAGTTTTCAATTGGGGCTAAAACGAACAATTTCATTTTCATTGCAAAGGGCTTAAAACGAACCTTAGAACAAACTTACTAGATTTCGTTTTGGTTTAAAATTGAACAAGGCAAACTTCACACTTGATTTTGGTGCTTAAAATGAAGTCATCATTGCTTTGAGGCTAAAACGAACAAGTGCTTGATTGTGTTATTTTGTCTTTTGAGTGCGTATCCTCTCCCCTTGCGCTTCGTGCGATCTAGGGTGCAAGAGAAACACTCAAAATACATTTTATTGCTTTAAAACACTTCATTTTGGGCTTAAAAATTGAACATCTTGTGCGAGTGTGAGTAGGGGCATTTTCGCGTACATTCTCGTTCTTTGTGCCATCAAAGATCGATCGAGTTACGATTGTGTCTTTGCTCGCTTTTGTTTATCTTAGAGGGCCTGCCTTGGGGAAAAAGTACTCACCCAAGCGACGACTCAACCGGTAACACTCTAAAGCCAAGAGTATTTCCAGCCGGGATATAAATGAGGATTTTGGTTAAACGCCATAATCACGCGGTTGGCTCCGACAAGATGGATCCGAAAGGGGACTCTTGCCACGTTGGGTCAACTCCTACGAACGGAAAGTCCTTACTAGAACCTATGTGTTAGAATTTGCCAAAATCCTTAATCTGTTTGTTGGTGCAAGAACGGTCGTTCTGAAGCCGCCCCACAATTTTACGGCTTTTAGTAGAGATGGAAAGCATGCCATGGGAGTTTCATGGGTGTTGATGCTTGGCTGCCCCGTATAAGTGAGTGCCGTGGAGGGGAGCCAGTGGGGTCAAGCATCTAACCATCCGCTAAAAGTAGGCGTAGCTGGACTTGTCCAAGTGGGGACTCAACAAACATTGTCTATCACATCCATAGGGCTTGTAATTATTTTTTGTTTGAAAACACAGTGGGTATTCGAAAACATTTTGCAAACAAACACTTAAACATGATCATGCAAATTTCAAACCCCTTTTGATAGAGCAAATACCTTTTGACAAATTTAAGTGTTGTTGCCTTCCCTTGGGATTATGTCCTTAGAGGTTTCTCATCACTTGAATTTATATCGTCATTTGCTCTAACTAGGGTTAACCTAGGAAATCCCTTTGCCTCAATTTCTTGGAACTCCCACACAACACTTTGTGGGAAGAAAAGGAATTTTGACATAGGACATCTTTAGTTTGAAACATAATCAAGAAAGTGTATTTGGTAAAAAGAAGTCATTAAAAGCAAAGATAAGCAATTGAGCCCCACACATGTCTTTTCAATGATTTCTCGCAAGGTCAAGATACAAAAACCCAAGAAAAGGAAACTTAGCCCAAAACAACATCAACAAAGACTCAAAAGGTTATATGATTTTAGAGAAAAGTTGTTGGCTAATTTCTATAGACATGCTTCAAGAGACAACCCCACTTTATATTCATTTTACTACACACAAAATCCAAGATTGTTTCAAGGGATTGGATACCTTGCTTAGGGCATAACACGTTCTTCAATACCTTGGTCTTGTTAAGCAAAAGTCTAAACTAGGGTCATTCTAAGATCAAAACAAACATTCATCCATCAAAAACATCATCAACCATAAACATCTCACCAACATTTTGAGAAAATCTTGACACAACTATGCTAGGCTCCTTTGGTAGACATCAAAACCTTTCAAACATGAGACTTTGAATTCTTCAAACATCAAACATCAAACTTGTTCAACTCAATTGTGTGTGAATGAATCCTTTTGCACATGCTTAGTTGAATTATCACTTTGTTCAAATTAATGGTGGATAGATGCATCCTTCTCCCATCACTAATTTGGATTATCTTTTGGTTAGCTTGTGAGTAGACACATCCTATTCTCACTTCTAGATCAAATTATCCTTTATGAGCATTAGTTATCTTTTTTAGATCATCATTCAAACATCTTGGGGATATCTCTTGCTCAAACATCAACATTCAAAAGATAGAATTCAAAGTCTAAACATCAAACAAACATCAATCAAAGCAAACCCAAAGTACCTAGCATCACATCAAGATTTTCAATACAAATTCAAAACTTCCATTCTCACCCATATATCATACACCTTTCATCTTCACATCTTTGATCTTTTACACATCCTAGTTTGCTCTTTTATGGTTCAAACAAGATCACAACACAAGAGGAACATGGAGTTAAATCAAGAAACATCAACCACAAGTGATCTAAGCCAAAACATTCCAGAAATCCAAAACACACCACTTCCAGACCTCACTATCACTACACACGATCCACAAAAAGAGGTCTTGGTGGAAGACATCACACCAACAGAACTAAGTGAGGAAGAAGTTCTTGAGATGCTCAAACAACCAAAACTACAAAAGTTTCTTCGCGCAATGGCTAAAATAAATCCATCAATTCTCAACACTATTGAGGATGAGCTTCTTGTACCAAATGACCAAAACACCCTTCCACAATCAACCACTTCCATTACCACCATAGAACCTACTATCAATGAGGATGATACCCTCTTCAACACGCATCAAAATCCACTTTACAACCCACTTGGATTTATCGATACATCTGAGGTTCCTTACCATACCACCTCATCATTTTCCCTTGACACGCAAGTGTCTAGACCTTTGGTACAAGCAAGCTCATCCGAAATAGAGAGACCCTACGGATTTGTCTCTTCATTTGCACAAGAAAATTTTCCACCTTTCAAATCATTCACACCTCCCACCACGTCAACACCATATTTTGGTTTAGGGATCCCCCCTTTACCTAAATTTCCACCTTTCCCTAACATAAATCGCCCCATCCAAATCAATTCATCCAACCAAGGGGGTACATCACATCTTTCAAACACACCATCCACATCAAACCAACACATGATAGCTAATCAAAATATGGTCTCTCAAATACCCACTATTTCGCTCATCTCTACCATTCCTACCACTTCACCTAGTCCCACCATTCCTATCACTTCACCCATCCCAAATGCACCTATCACCACATTCACTCCAACCACTACATCCACTATACCTCAAACTTCCACTACCCCCATCACACCCCTTACATCGCAACCTCCCACCACCACCATCGCTCTAAGCGCATCTCAAACTTCCAACACAATTCCGATCCCACCACCACCACCATTGCGACCAAGCCAAGTAAGCCATTACAATGCTGCATTCAAAGCATACCAACAATTGCTCCAACAATATCAAACAATTCAGCAAGCACCTATAGCCACGCACGCTTCTCAAGCTTCACAGCAAAATCAAGCTCAAACATCGCTGCAACAACAACAAGCACAACAAGCGGCACAAGCCCAAGCTTTGTTGCAACAACAACAACGAGCTACACAAGCTGCACAAGCCGCACAAGCCGCACAAGCTGCACAAGCGCACAAGCCGCACAAGCTGCTCAAGCTGCACAAGCTACACAAGCTGCTCAAGTCGCACAAGCCGCACAAGCTGCTCAAGCTACAAAAGATGCCCAAGATGCCCAAGCACGAGTGCAAGCACAAGCGCAGTACTTTGCACAACAACAAGCAGCCCAACAACTCGCATATCAGAAAGCGTTAGAGCAATACCAAGAGCAACAAGAAGCAGCCCAACAAGCCCTAGCTGACCAACAACAAGCATTGTTGGACCAACAACATCAAGCACAACAACAAGCTCTATTAGCGCAACAACAACAAGATCAACAACAAGCGTTGTTGAAAGCATACATGGCACAACAAGCAAACATTCCACCCATTCAAACACCCACTCCACCCCCCCAGAACACCTTCATTCCACCTCCTGATCCACAATTGGATGTCACCGCACAAATAAAATTTCTGTCACAACAAGTGCTTGACCTTCAATCAGGAAAGACACCAAAACCACAAAAAAACCTATGCCCTTATCCATTTGATAGGAGCGTAGAAATGAAACCATTCCCAAAAGGGTTTGAGATCCCTAAATTTGACAAATATCGCGGAACGGGTAACCCTGAAGATCACATCAGGGAATTTCAAGTACATTGCATGGAGGTGGCTCACGACGAAACGTACTTGATGAGATTATTCCCAAGAAGCTTGGCTGGAAACGCTATTGATTGGTTTTCTCGACTTTCTGGAATCAAAAAATTCCAGGAAATCGTGGATGCCTTCATACATAATTATTCCTTCAACACTCCCATGGAGGTTAGCTTACAGGAATTATCATCTCTCAAACAAGGGAAAAATGAATCATTCGGTGCTTTCTTACAACGATGGCGATCCAAAGCTAATCAAAGCAAGTGGTCCATGCCTGAAGAACAACAAGTGGGAACTATCATTGCGAATCTTGATGGGCCCTTGGCCTTCCACCTCAAAATGCAAAACATCACCACTTACGACCAATTGATACCTAGGGCGCTCAATATCGAACAAGCCCTTGCCACGCAGGGAGAAACTTCATCATATCAAGAAGGCCGCTCATCATCCAATTATCATGACAAACCACGAACATGGGCAAAGAATCGTAATGTAACCAATGATGGTGTTGTTGACGCCAAAGTTGTCATTAGTGCCCCACGGAAGAACAATCCACCATCCCAACAACAACAACACCAAAATACCAATCAAAGCAATCGACAAGTCAATACTGTGGTCCAACCATCCCATAACCAAAACACAAACAACATTGATAATCAGGGAAGACCACAGCGAAACAAGTTCTTTCCCAAACGAAAATACACACTCCTTGGGGAACCTGCTGAAGCAATCATGAAAAGATTGGTAGATGAAAAATTGATAACGGTCCCTACACATAATAATTATCAAGAACCATCGGTCAAGCCACCATGGTATAATGAGAATTATCTTTGTGACTTCCACAAACTCAAGGGACACACGACAAACAACTGCATGAGGCTCAAAAATCTAATTCAAGACCTCATAGATGACAAAATCATAGATGTGGAAGCACCATCAGGAAACAAAGATCTCAAGATTTACACGAATCCGATGCCGAATCATGGTAACAAAGGAAACAAAGATCAAGACAAAGGAAAAGGGGCTTATAAAAATGTCAACCACACATACGAGGGTGTTGTTGCTTGTTTAGACGAGTTTTGTGGAGTCATCACCATCAAAGGGGCCCAAGCCGATTGTGGAGTCACCACAAGAGGTGGAAAGGTTACCATTGCAGCACCATCCCAACCAAGCAGAAATTCCACATCCAATCCAAGGTCTAACCCTAGTGGCTATAATGTCTTGGATCAATTGAAAAGAACCCCTGCACATATCTCCATCATGGAGTTACTCAAAATCTCATCTGCACACAAAAAGATTCTAGAAGAAGCTTTGGCGTCATCTACTGTCCCCGCAGATCTAGATGCAGAACAATTCCAAGCTATGGTCGCAAATATCACCACACCTAACATTCTTACATTTTCTGAACAAGACTTCCCCACACAACCATCTCACAACCGTGCACTTCATCTGGAGGTGTACGTAAATAAAAAGAAAGTCAAGAGAGTCTTGGTGGATGGAGGTGCAGGCTTAAATATTTGCTCCTTAAAGCTTCTAAAGAATTTGAACATTTCAGAGGATTCAATTGACAAAGGAAAAGGCATCACAATAAGAGCATACGATGACCAGGAAAGGGTATCCCAAGGCACCATTCAGCTTCCTGTCCAGGTTGGACCCGCCATCATGCAAACCAACTGTCAGGTCTTGGACCTCGATTTACCATACAACATTCTCATAGGGCGACCATGGATACATGCAATGCAAGCTGTAGCTTCAACCTTTCATCAATGTGTGAAATTCACACATGAAGGTCAAGAGGTTACTATCCATGGAGATCCTGAGCCATTTGCCTACTGCAAAAATCTAGAGGCAAAATACTACAAGATCCCGCAAGTACCCAAGAACGATGAAGGCCCATCAACACCTTACGTGGATCCCGCCACTCTCACTTCTGTGACAGAGACACCCTCCACCCCCGCCATCCCCGCCTTTTCTGATATCAAAGTTATAATACAAGATGATGGTTGTGGAAACTATTCAATGCCTAAGAATGCTTTTGTAGTAGGAGAGCTACCACAATCTCCTAGATCAAGAGGACGACCACAATCACAAGAAGCTTCAACATCTCAAGGCTCCTATGAACGAAACCCTACCTTCACAAGTGCAGGAGATCTTGGTCAGGAAACATTAGAGGGGGACCTATCTCATCTCCTTTATCGAGATGATATACCGGCAGTTGAATTGCCTATGGATGAACGAAACAAAGGTATGAAGCTGATGCTCTTGATGGGCTATAACCGGAACCAAGGGTTAGGCCAAGATAATAACGGGCGTGTAATACCCATTATACCTGAGAAGCAAATAAAAAATCTTGGCATTGGTCATCCTACTCCTAAGGTAACTGTACTTGGTCGAGGTGCCCAGGATAGACGGAACCGAACGCCTCCTCAGGAATCTGTAGCTACTCCAAAATCCTCCATGACTTTAGGAATGCCCACTGATTTAACTGAGTCACCAGAAATAGGATTACCTTTGCTGTTTGAGGATACTAATGTCCTTATGATTAGCACCTTGTCTTATGAGTCTGAAAACCAAAGCAATGAAATCCGATTAGTCTATCCCCAACTGATTGATTACGCCCAACGAGGACCACCAATTCTTGACATGTTTGAAAACGATAAGGCGCTCTCGGAATTCATGGGACTTAGGGATGACATTCCATGTGGGGATCATAAGGCAGGTTTTATCATAGAGCTGGATACACATGCATACTATGGAGAAACGATTGAATCCCTCAGTCGCAAAAATAAAAAATTGAGAATAATCTCCAAGTCCTTGAGTGAAAACCACCTTGTGGCACTCTCCGACTCTAAAAAAGTAAAAAGAAAGGACGCATCCAATGGTGAAAACCTCTCTGAGGCGCCTGAGGATGGGGGATTCAATCTTCCTCTTACAGCTATACACCAAGAAAAGTCAGCTATGCTAGCAGAAAAGTGCAACCCCATCAATCTGGGAACACAAGAAACTCCTCATATTACATTCTACGCTGAGTCATTATTATGCAAAGAACAAGAGGAGTTGGCTACCTTCTTAAAGGAAAGGAAGATAAATTTTGCGTGGACCTATGCTGATATGCCAGGATTGGATCCAGAGGTAGTGGTTCATCACTTGGCAGTCTATCCTAAAGCTAAACCTGTGAGACAGAAGCTTCGCAAAATGCATCCTCAAATTGCTTTGTTAGTCAAAATGGAGCTCAAAAAGCTATTAGATGTGGGATTCATTCGACCAATTGATTATCCAGAATGGGTATCGAACTTGGTACCCGTATCAAAGCCTGACGGAGCCATAAGAATCTGTACGGATTTCAGAGATTTGAACAAAGCATGTCCCAAGGATGATTTCCCGCTCCCCAACATCGACATGATAGTAGACATGACAGCAGGGCATGAGATGCTATCACTTATGGACGGATTTTCAGGATACAACCAGATTATGATAGCAAAAGAAGATCAACACAAGACGGCTTTCACTTGCCCATGGGGAACATACTGCTGGAACGTAATGCCATTCGGCTTAAAGAACGCTGGGGCCACATACCAAAGGGCCATGACACTAATATTCCATGACATGATCCACAAAACAGTTGAGGACTATGTTGATGACATCCTAGGAAAATCCAAAAAGAAGGAGGATCATATATCGGTCTTGAGTGCTATCTTTGACAGACTAGAAGAATACAAGGTTCGTTTGAATCCCAAGAAGTGTGTCTTTGGCGTACAATCAGGAAAGTTGTTGGGTTACATAGTGTCAATGAGAGGCATTGAGATTGATCCGGCAAAGGTGAAAGCAATACTTGAAATGGAAGCTCCTAGGACATTGAAACAACTGAGAGGTCTCCAAGGCAGGCTTCAGTCAATTCGCAGGTTCATAGCACAATTAGCAGACAAACAAATCCCTTACTCTCACCTACTCCACAAGGGGGTAACGTACAAATGGGATGACAAATGTGAACAAGCCTTCAACAAAATCAAGGAATATCTGTTAACACCTCCAGTACTAAGGCCTCCAATTCAGAACAAACCATTGATCCTTTATATCTCAGCAACTGCAGCAGCCCTTGGTGCTCTCCTAGCACAACATGATGAAAATGGAATAGAAAGAGCCATCTACTACATCAGCCGTACAATGGTGGGCCATGAGTTAAACTATACATTCATTGAAAAAGCTTGCCTAGCAGTGGTGTTTGCATCCCAAAAATTCAGACACTACATGTTGGCACACAAGATCAAACTCATAGCTAAAATTGATCCCTTAAAGTATCTTCTTTCAAAGGCAATGCTTACGGGAAGAATGGCTAAGTGGGTAATGATATTATCAGAATATGACATTGAGTATGTGGAGCGCAAGGCAATCAAGGGACAGGTCATTGCAGACCAACTGGCAGATGCACCTATCTATGCGGAGAGCCCACTTGTTTCAGAATTTCCAGATGAATCCATTTTCAACATTGACATAGCTACTCATTGGAAACTATACTTTGATGGTTCCTACACACAACATGGGTCCGGAGCTGGTATCTTCTTCATCACTCCACAAGGGGATTGTATACCAAGATCATACAAACTAGCATTCCCTTGTACCAACAACATTGCAGAATACGAGGCTTTAACTATAGGTCTCAGGATAGCAGTACAGTGGAACATTATGGCATTGAAGGTATATGGAGATTCACAGCTTATCATAAATCAAGTGAACAATGAGTACCAAACAAAGGACGATAAGCTAACTCCATACAAAAGGCTGGTGGAAAATCTCAAGGAATATTTTGTTGACATCACATTTGAGCAAGTACCAAGAACCAACAACAGAGCAGCAGACGCAATGGCAACTATTGGATCACTCTTAGAGATCCCTCAAAATGTTCCGAAATACGACTTCTTGGTAGAGCAGCTTCTCGTACCAGCATTCAAGGTACCAGAGTCAGAATTTGTGTGCGAAATCGTTGGTCCAAATGATCAGTGGTACCAAGACATTTACACATACCTTAGGATAGGTATCATTCCAGCCGATTTGCGTTCAAGCCTTAGACGAACCTTTATCAAGAAAGCATCTCGTTTTGTCATTTTAGGAGAAACCCTTTATCGTAGAAGCATAGAAGGAACCTTACTAAGATGTCTTAACCCTGAGGAGGCTTCGGCTGCCTAACTGAGGTGCACAATGGCATCTGTGGTTCTCATTCGAGTGGCATGACCTTGTCTAAGAAATTGCTGAGGAGTGGATATTACTGGCCTACCATGGACAGAGAGGCACATGAATATGTCAAGAAGTGTCTACAGTGTCAGCAACACGGGGACCTCATCCATGCTCCAGCTCAAGAGCTTCATCCAATCATCACACCATGGCCCTTTTCACAGTGGGGACTCGATCTCATTGGGAAAATCACACCCACCTCATCCAACGGCCACAAATTCATTATAACTGCAACTGAGTACTTCACCAAGTGGGTTGAAGCCATACCTATGACCTACATAACAGGAAAGCAGATCTCAAAGTTCATCCTGAACTATCTCATATGCCGCTATGGTGTTCCACAAGCTATTATCTCAGATAATGGGACACCATTCAAAAATCAGGAAGTCTGTGACCTATGTGATAAATTCAAAATCCAACATCGCTTTTCCACCCCATACTATCCCCAAGGCAATGGCCAAGCAGAAGCTACAAATAAAACCATCCTCAAATCCTTAGAAAGCAGTCAATGGCGCAGATTAGGTAGTGGCATTTGCAATAATCACGCCCTTTGGGAGCTATCGAACCGGCATCGCACCCAGCTGGTGCCACCATTTTCAGCGAGTCTCTGGATGGGCTATCTGCCAGTGATGAGATCGAGGTTACCATCCCTCGGAGGAAGTATCATTGCAAAATCTCATCACCAGACGAAAATTATCGAGTTTCAAAGGCGAATGAGGGTGGAGCTGTTGGACTGGCGGCGTTTGGATGCTTTCAAACCATCTGCACCGTGTATCGGAATAGGCTGAGGCTACAACAAAATCGAGGCGAGAACTTTCCAAGTTGGAGAATTAGTCTTAAAAGACAATCAGAAGAATGTCCCAAATCCCAGCAGCAAAGGAAAGTTCGAACCCAATTGGTTAGGGCCTTTCATTGTCACAGCAAGCTACAAATCAGGGGCATATCAGCTATCAACACCCGAAGGGGAACCTCTGCAGGAGCCCATGAATAGCTCCCATCTCAAAAAGTTTTATACCTAATTCTTTCAAGGTATAGAACCAAAAAATCCAAAAAAGTCCTGAAAAAATGGTTACCTCGGCGAAAACCTGGCAAACAGGCGTCTTGGTAACAACAAAAAAATCAAAAAAGCAAAAAATCCAAAAAAATCAGAAAAAGGATCAAAAATAGTAAAGAAAAAAAAATCGTCCTCTAGTGAAAACCACTTCTGTGGCACTTTGGGCAAGTACCTTGGTGAAAACCTGGCAAACAGGCACCTTGTGTAAATAAGCACTCTCCGTCCATCTTGGTTTCCGTGACTTGCTTTGCATCATTCACTCACCCATTGCATATCATCGCATTTCACCCTTCCATCTGCATCTGCACCATAGCTTGGTCTTGCATTTGTGTCATGATTCCTCCTAGAGCTACTCGGCCCACTTAAAAGGTCAGTTTGTCCTGCCCATATCAGAGTAGTCTATCGCCTCATGCTGGGGGCACGTTCTCATCGGATCGGATTCGTGTATGATCTTAAAGTCCTCAAAAATCGAAAATCAAAAACATCGGAAAATGAAAATCCAAAAACATTCAAAACATTTCAAAATCCAAAACAAAGTCGTCTTGTCGAACTTCGATAGATCTGAGAGAGCTTGAGCGTAGGCAAAGGATTGATCTTTGATCATCCCGAGGACATTTAGAACAAGTCCTATAGGAGTCATAATAAAAGTACGACATTTCATCATGTATATCTTCATTTGTATCGATCAAGTTGTCGGTCGAACCTCGTGGTCTCTGGCATTAATATAGCGTGAGCAAGGCTAATGTCGATAAGCCCGAAGAGGCCCCTAGGATAGGTCTTTAGGTTAGTCTCTTGGTCAAAATCTCAGAAAATCCAAAAACGTTGGAAATCAAAAATCAAAACATTTGTAAAACCTCGAAAAATTACCAAAAACAGCCTCAAAACATTGCAAAATTCCAAAACATCCAAATACTTGAAAAAAATCCATCCACCTCATCTCGCTTACACTCGCAATAATCAATCATCCATAATAAATCGTCATCACCCTCAACCTTTGGTAAAACAGTCAGAAACAAGTCTAGCAGTCAAATGTGAAAACCTAAACTGTCAAAATCTCAAGTATAGGTCTGTCGGCAAGCAAGTTGATCAACTCTTTTCTTATCAATGGCATATAAATCATAAATCAATTTCATCATCATTTGATACAAAGCATTTCCTAGGATCCGTTCCGACAATGGGCACTTTTATCAAATCAACCACTTTGGGTAAACAAAACGACGTGTCATTAACATGTCCTAGGATCCGTTCCGACAATGGACATTATCTTTTGGCAATAAGTTTTGGCTCCCATCTTTTGAAACACATCCCTCTGGCTGAAGGTATGAAAGAACATTGGCTTGCTTGTATACTTGATCTTTTCTTTTGATTTATCATATTGCGCTCATTCCAAGGACCTCTCGATGATATCCGAACGAAGGATTTAGAGAGAAAGGAATGGGGCAACGATCATTATTATTTTGTCTGCTATGCTTGTTGGACGTTCTTGTAAAATGGCAGAATATACTTGCTGTTAGATATGTATGGAGGATGTTTCAAATAGCTTGTTGACTATTGCATTGATTGGTTATACCTTTCCGTGTTTTGGTCCGAGATGTTTGAGACTTCTAAAGTGCATCCTAGCAAGGTTTCCGTATGTCAAGTGTGAACAAGATTACTCCTATCTATTTGTCGAGTCAAAGTCCATCACACTAAGTACAACGCCATCCTGGTCCTTTATACCTTGATGCATTGTGCTTAGGCGTGTTATCAAAAAAATAAAGTAAGTGACCCTTTGAAAATCCCAATCCTTGATAAGCGAATCATCATCATCAGCATTTATCTATCATCTATCATCATTATCTCTAGTAGAGTCTCGACCAATCATGGACTTGTTGGATCCTCTTGTCATCATCTCATTTCCGCACTAACATCATGCATCCATCATACATCCATCATGCATCCATCTTGCATCCAGAAAACCATCAGCATACCACATATCATTCATATCATACATCATAGGAAACATTGATCATTTCACATGCATTGCATATCATCATCATAATATAGATCTGTTAGTCTAAGCATATCATAAATCATCCATTGCATAATCATAATATCCATCATCAATCTCATCCATCTCATATCATATCATCATTTAAGTTGTTTTAGGATAATATAGATTTGTTATTCTAAGCATCTTGAAATCATCTTTGCATCGTCATCCATAAACCATCCATTTTGAACCTCTTTATCGCGAGATCGACCCTCAAATCGAATCTTTTCGCTCGATCTCTCGAGGGGGCATCCGAAAAATCATGAAATGTAGACATGCAAAATTCACATTATGCATTCGATCAGATTCGGTCAAATTAGCTCTTGCATTGGATCCATTCATCACCTTCATCCATTTAAATAATTTCATTGCCTAAGGTTATTTAAAATCAAAAAGCCATTTAAATCAAATCTTAGATCATTTTCCAAAGTCCAAAAAGTCAAATCAATTAATCAGCATTAAATCAGCATAATCATCATTAAATTAATCTAATCCTAATCTAAGGCTAATCCCATCCCACTTGCACAATAAATCAATTTTATTGATTTATTAAAACAATCATTTTCCCTCAACAATGACAAGTCAAACAGGGCATTTATTGCTCTTCTTTCTTGTCCCCCTCTCAAAATTAATTGCAAATTTGAATTCAAAATTTCCCCCTCTTGGGCACTCTTCCCAAATCTTGCACACACATTAACTAATCACATGATGACAAGTGTCCTCAATTCATTGGCTTGATTTTGATCCCACATTGGTCCCTCTTCAACATTCAACATTTTGAAAATCTTTAAATACAAGCATCATCCTCAAGCAAATCCTTCACAATCTTCACAATCTTCACAATTTCATGCAAGGTTACTCTCTTCACTTGAGATTTGATCTTGTCCATCATCACTCCACCATCTCCATAGCATTTTCAATTTGATCTTTTATCAAGGATTGGGAAAGGGTCACTAGCACATGTGACACCAATCCAACTATGGAATAGGTAGTTTGTTGAATGTTTTCATTATGCATTTGGTTTTCTTTTATCTTTTGTGGCATTTTGGAACATTTGCAATGTATTTCATAGGGGTATTCTTGAAGGATTTGTTGATACTAACCCTTGTTTGAGCATAGTGTTTGCAGATTTTTAAAGGTACTCACAGAACTTGTTGGTATCCTCTTTGGAAGGCAGCTTGCATTGCTGCATCGTATTGGCTTGATGTGGTGAAAGTTGGAGGTGGTGGAGGTGGTGGTGGATTTGGAATGGTGTTAGTGAAGGTGGTGTTGGTGTTTTGTGTGATGGATGGTGCTGTTGATGTGATTGGTCCTTGAGAGACCATGCTTTGTGATGTTAAGGGGGTGTTTGATGATGATGCAATTGCTTGTGTGTTTGTCATTTGTTGTTGCGATATCAATGACAAATTTTGAGCGTTTGGTGTAATGCTTTGATTGATGGTTGGGATATAGGTTTGATTGATACTTGGTAGAGGGGGAAGCCCTAAACCAAGGAGTGGTGTAGATGATAATGGTAATGGTGGAAGAGGTGGAAATGTAAGGGGTGTGAGTCCTTGTGAGAATGTTGTGGTGTCAAATATGCCCCCTACTCCGAACATATCTCCCTCTTCTTGTGAATTTGTGAGAAGAGGGGTTTGAGGTGTTGCGTGAAAAAATGATGATGATGGATCATAATGGAATGTTAGAGGAACATTTTTATGTAATGGGTTTTCGGGTATATTTTGTTCCAATGTGGTGTTTGCGTTCATATTTTGATTATTAACAAGGGGGTGTGTTTGAAGTGCATTGAGAAATGCACTTCCCTTATTAACATTGGGTTGGGTTGGAGCAAACGATGTCATGACTTGCGGAATATTTTGTGTGATGTTTTGGGATGGAGGTGTAGATGAAATGGGTATGGTGGATGAGATTGGTGGAAAATATGTCTCCACTATAGTACTCACATCAAAATCTGAAGGCAACTTGGCCCCTTGTTTCACTAGTTCAAGCATTTATAACGAAGGGTTGAGTCTCATCATGATGTTGATGATTCTGTGATTGTCCGGATTTTGGAGCATTTTAGTCATTTCTTCGCGAGGCATTCCAAAAGTAAGGTCCTCTCCTTGGTTTTCTTCTTGCAGATTTTGCGATGATGAGAGGGTCAATGGATTACTTGATTCGGCGGGATTCATTTCAGTGTTTGTTTGGCTAAGATCGCTTGAAGCGGGTGTTTCTTTGTTGGCTTCCATACTCTTCTTGTATTGAGATCTAGTTAGAACCATAAAACAAGGATCAATCTTTGAGAATTTGGGAGATGAATCTCTTGATTCCTTGAATCGATCTTTTTCTTATGTTCCAAAGTAGAAAGTTTTAGGATGCCTTGAGGATCAAAGATGATGATATGGTGATGGTGTTAGGAATGGATGATATGGATGTTTTGGTTTTTGATAAATCTTGAATGAGATACTAGGCTTTTAGGACTTGTGGATTTTGATTTTGATTTTGTTTTTGAGATTTTTTCCTTGATTTTGATTTTGAACAAAAAGACCCTAAGATGTTGGATGATGATCTAAGGGATAGTTTTGTTCAAAGGATGATGATTTGAATATGTGTGAGGAGAAGGATGCATCTACCCACACCTATTCAAATAAGATGATTGTTTTACTAGGCATATGAAGAAGGATTCATCTACATACACTAAGCTAGACAAGATGATTTTGATAGCTTTGACTAAGTATATGCAAAAGGATGCATCTACACATACCTAGAAAAATGTGTTTGATAATTTTTCCAAGGATTTTGTCTCAATGATTTTGATGATTTTGAGTTTTCCACAAAGCCTAGTATTAAGGATGATTTCAAGACTTTCCAAAAGGTGATGGTGAGATGAGGTTTATTTTGATGTTTTGGAGGATGGGTGAAAAATGATTTTGATATGTTTTGATCCTAAGATGAACCTAAAAAGATACACTTTGTTTGCCTAGACCTAGGTATTGAAGAGCATGAAAATGCTTCCAAAAGACCTTTATGACCAAAGAATGATTTGATTTGAACACACATTTTTGGATTTCCAATCAATGATTTTTGCTTTTGGGGTTATGAGTCTTCAACACATATGAAAGTTATTTTTGCTTAGCTTTGCTTAATGTCTTTATTTTACCAAAAACACTTTCTTCAATTAGGTTTTCAAACTAAGATGTCCAATGTCTTAATTTCTTCAAACCCCACAAGATATGTTATGTGGAAATTCAATGAACTTAAGGCAAGGGTTTCCCTGTGTTTTGCCAAGAGACAAGTTGAGATATAATCCAATGTTTAGAAACATCTAAGGACATGAATCCCAAAGGGAAAAGTATGCTATATGGATTAGGAGTCAATTGTATTTGTCCTCAAAAGGGTTTTGAAGTTTGGATGATGTTAAGTGTTTGTTTTGAGATGTTTTCGATCAAGCAATGCATTTTGTAACCCAAGAATAAGTACAATCCTATGGATGTGTAAGACAATATTTGTTGGATTCCCACTTGGACAAGTCTAGCTACGCTTATCTCTAGCAAATGGTTAGATGCTTGACCCCACTGGCTCCCCTCCACGGCTCATTAACGTCAATCGGGGCAGCTAAGCATCAACAACCATGAAACTCCCATGGCATGCTTTCCATTTCTACTAGAAGACCGTAAAAGTGTGGGGTGGCTTCAGAACGACCATTCTTGCACCAACAAATAGATAAAACAATTTTGGAAAATTCTAGCACATGTGTTTTAGTAACTACTTTCTGTTCGTAGGAGTTGATCCAACGTGGCAAGAGTCCCCTTTTGGATCCATCTTGTCGGAGTCAACCGCGTGATATTGGTGTTTCTTCCAATATCCACATTTATATCCCGGATGGAAATACTCTTGGCTTTAGAGTGTTACCGATTGAGTCATTCCCTTGGGTGAGTACTTTTTCCCCAAGGCAGGCCCTCTAGGATAAACAAAAGTGAATGAAGAACACTATTCGTAACTTGATCAATCCTTATTGGCAACAAGGAGAGAGAATATACGCAACAATACCCCCACTCACACTCACACAAGATGTTGTTCAACTTTAAGCCCAAATCGAAGTGTGGAGGTGATTGCTTTGTCTTAACCCAAAGTCATGAAAAAGGCCTTTTGATTCTCAAGATCGCTATAAAGCGCGAGAGAAGCGCATACGTCCTTTTTCAATGGCTTTAGCCTAAGTAAGCCCTCACAAAAACAAAGCTACACTTATTCTTTTTAAATCCTCAAAGCAATATGTGAGTTCGTTTTAGAGCACCAAATCACAAGTGAAAGACATTTGTTCAATTTATTAATCCAATAAATGAAATCTAGTAAGTTGTGATCCTAAGATTCGTTTTAACCTTTGCAAGAAGAAATTGAAAGGTTCTTTTTAAGCCCAAATGAAAACTAGTGTTCTAAGAATGAAAAGATAACAAATTCTTAAAAAAAAGTGTTAAACGAACACTTAAGTGTTTAAAAACACTTTGATTGAATGAAATGTCATCATCATGCTCCTCCTTCCTTTGTTTTCGATTTCCAACCTACAAAGGAAAAAAAAAGTCAGATTCTGGAAAACACAGAAGTTAAAAACCAGAAAACAGAAGGTAAATAAATCATAAATCAAAAGCACGTGCTAAAAAATTAAATTCTCCCTTTTACTATCTCTCAACGTCGCTGTTCATGAAGGCGTCGCAACTCGTGAAGGCATCACACTTTGTTATACCAGCGTCACTCTCACAGCACCACTTACCAATCAGCGGCACTCTGTGTCAGGATAGAGAGCTCGATTGCATCACAATTTTTCCCAGCGTCACAGTTTGAGTCAGCGTTGGCATTTTCAAAAATTTCAAAAAGTCTTGCAACTCAACGAGTCTAGCGGCGGAGTTAAAAATTTAAATTTTTTCGCGGGATGAGTCCAGCAGTACAGTTTTTGTTTCAAGCGGCGACACTGGCGAGCCTGCGGTGCTAGAACAGCGACGCTGACGAGCTCACGGTGCCAAAACAGCGACGCTGATGAGCCCGCGTTGGAATTTCCTGTGTGAAGAAAAATGCAGAAATTTCAAGAAAAAGTTAGAATTAATGATATCCAGCCCTCCTTCTAGCGCCAAATGTGCGAACCCTTTTCCTAGTACCTGCAAAACAACATGAATAAACAAGTTAGACAAGGAAATGCAAGCTAAAACAAGGATTCCCCATGAAATCCATTTGCAAATTCAAAATAGGAAAGAAAATGATGAAGAACACAATACAAAAGATAAAACTAGATTTAATCCTAATTTAAATAGCAAACATATGATCCCATGGGGGAATTGGTGCCAATTTGATGTGAAAATTGGCCCTTTCCCAATCTCTAAGATGCAAGCTTCGAATGTTGAAGATGATATTGATCCATTTTGATGAAAGGTGAGAACTCCAAGCCAAATCTGCAAAAAGCCTAGCTAAGAGTTCAATGATGGATGTAAATGGCTAAGTATTTTAGCATGGTAACTTTGCTTGGATTGTGGATGGATAAATGAGGATATGAGCCCTTTATTTATAGGATTTCAAGATGGATGAATGTCCAAATTTGAGCAATGTGGGATTAACATTCATCCAATGATATGATGCCACTTGTCAAGCCATGAATGGATGATGGATGTGCAAGATTTGGGGTTTGTGCCAATAAATGCCAATATTTGAAATTCAAATTTTTTGAAATGACATGTAAGAGGGAAGGGAAAATGCAATAAATGCCACTTGGCTCAAGGAAAAGGACATGTA
>VDFB02179438.1:0-16052 GCA_007258455.2 Sequoia sempervirens
ATAGATGAACTAGTTGTAGTGAAAAATCAAACCATTATTGATTCAGAAGTTTAATTCCCATTTGATGATGAGATAGGGATGCATAACTAAGCATCGGCGCAAGTAAAATATTTCCATTGAGGAGAGTGATTGTGAGATGGCCATAAGTGATTATTTTGTTAAATATATTAATTTTTATAATGTAATTTCTATATATTAATGTCTTTACTTCTTATTGTAATAGTTGAAACTTCACCAGAAGCTAAACACTAGGAGGAGTAGTAGGAGCACTCCTCGAGCATAGCAGAAACGGGTGACAGACGTATCTCCATCGGATCGCCCAACAAAGGGAAAGAAAATTGTATTTGAACCAGAGCATGGAGATAAATGAATTTTGAATGCACAGAGCCCTTTGTTGTATGCCTACATGGCAATCTTGTACATATTTTGTATTGATATATTTGACATTGTATGCCTACATGGCATTCTCGTAGTTCATATGGCTGCCTTTGTAACTATATTTTATATACTTATATTGACATATATTGATGTGTATGCTGCATGGCTATTTGCTTAATACAAATCTTTTATCGATGGTGTCCATATTTGCAAATTATAAATTGGTTCAATAGATATGAGTTAATGCGGTATTCAAGTGTATACTTTGCTAAACTTACGCATATATTTTTGACTTACGGTGAACATTTAAAAGTGTAGGTACCCTATGTTTGGAAGTCAAATGTAAGCCAATTTTGTACTCTTGCATACTTGATCTATGGACTTATTCCTTCCTAGCACATACAGAATATTTCTCATTTTGGTGCGTACATTTATTCCCTCATTTTTGAACCACTCATAGCAAGAGAGATTCTACAAGACTTAGCATTGACTACCCATATTTCTTCTCTTGGTTCAGACCATAAAGGATTGAAAATTCTTAATTTGATGCAATGATATTCCTGAGATGAGAATTTATATGACCATGCCTATTTTGAAACTTCACATCTAATACTACATCAACAAGAACTTAAGAAGTGTTGTATAAGATTGTTAGGTTTTATGCTCTTCTAAGGGAGGAGAGCCTCAGACTTTGAATTTTGAAACGTACCAAGAAGCAAACATTTTACCTAAAAAGCTTCAAACCTAGATGACATGTTTGGCTAAGTCTATCTTGAAAATTATCAATGCGTTCAAACTCTAAAGGAGATTCTCCCTAAAAGTAAACTTTACCCTTTTTCCCAAGGAAAGAAATTGCAACAAGTTGCATGATTTATCTTATTTCTTTCTCACAGTTCCTAGTCAATCATTCATGGCTCAGGATAGTTCCATTCCAAGGCAAGGACACCCAAAAAATTACTAAGATTCTTCTACGATCTGCAAGAAAATGGTTTTGGCTCTTTGACAATGTAAATAATTATGTAACACTGTTTTCTTGTTTTTCCTTCCATGTGCATAGAAAAATGTTCACACTTTTCAGATTGATCAATGATCAATAATGGCTGATTGTAAACACTTGACATTTTTATGTTTGAACTTTAATTTATAATTTTGTATCATGACATTCGAGTAGATCACTAATATTTTAATATTTCACTATGAAAGTGGTGGTGTATTTTTGCTATGTTATTTGACTATTAATATGGTGGTGTATTATGAACTTCATTACTGCTGCAAATATGTATATGTTTCTAATTTTTATATTTTTTTGTATTACCAAACCCAAAACAAACCCAACCCCAAAAAAAAATTTCCCGAACTGGCAAACCGGGTTCTCAAATCCAATCTCGAACCCAAAACCGAACCGGTAAATTAGTAAAAAATAGTTTTTTGTAGTTTATATTCATAACGCTGATTACATTGCATTGCACATCTTTCAAACTGAAAGAATTTCTTCACATTTCATAACTAATAACTAGATGCTGATAGATGACAAAATTTCACTTACAATATAGTTTTTAAAAAGTCAACCTAAGCAGTTATGCAATTACTTGACATTGCATAACTAATAACTAGGAGCAGCTGCCAATTGCATTTGGTTGTCATGGAATTCTATGAGACCACATTTCTTTGAGGCATTTTTTCAAACAGTTCACTGCCTTGTCTATACTACCACGTTTTTCATACATTTCTACCAAAGCATTTTGTCAAATAGTTCAAGTGTTGCCTTGTTGCTATGGTTGAAAGCCTAAAAACAAGTGCTTCACAAGCCATGATGCTTGGAAAATATATCAAAAGCATAATAGTAGTTAATATCATAGGATAGCAGCATCCTGAGGGACGTTCGTTATCGAGGTCTGTTCGAGGCGACAATCAAATGCTTTTGATTGTCATGGCATTCCATCACCATGAGACCTCATTTCTTTGAGGCATTTTTTCAAAGAGTTCACTGCCTTGTCTATGCTAACACATTTTTCATACATGTCTATCAAAGCATTTATCCAACCAGTTCATTGCCTTGCTACTATGCCTAAAATCCTAAAACAGGTGCTTTCGAACAAGCTATGGATGTTTAGAAAAAATCTATCATAGCATAATAGTAAGCAAAATTATAGACAAGGGAATGATCATTTTGAAAATAATGCCTCAAAGAAATGCGGTCTCATGGTGGTGGAATGCCATTAGAAAAAAATTGTTGTGGATTGTCATGGCATTCCATCACCATGAGACCACATTTCTTTGGGGCATTTTTTCAAATAGTTTGTTGCCTTGTCTACACTACTACATTTATTATACATGTTTACCAAAGCATTTTATCAAACAATTCGCTTCCTTTTTGCTATGGATAAATGCCTAAAATAGGAGCTTCCAAAAAAGCTATTGATGCTTGGAAAAAATCTATCAAAGCATACTAATAAGCAATAGCATAGAAAAGGCAGCAAACTATTTGAAAAAAAGCCTCAAAGAAATGTGGTCTCAATGTTGATAGAATGCCATGAAAATCCATAGAATTTTTCTTGTCATGGCATTCATTATGGCATTCCATCACCATGAGACCTCTTTTCTTTGAGGAATTTTTTCAAAGAGTTCACTGCCTTGTCTATGCTAACACATTTTTCATACATGTCTATCAAAGCATTTTGTCAAACAGTTCATTTCCTTGCTGCTATGGGTAAAAGCCTAAAACAAGTGCTTTTGAACAAGCTATGGATGCTTAGAAAAAATATATCATAGCATAATAGTAAGCAATAGCATATATAGGGGAATGAACTATTTGAAAAAAATGCCTCAAAGAAATGTGGTCTCATGGTGGTGGAATGCCATGACAAGCAAATTGTTGTGGATTGTCATGGCATTCCATCACCATGAGACCACATTTCTTTAAGGCATTTTTTCAAATAGTTTGTTGCCTTGTCTATGCTATTACATTTATCATACATGTTTACCAAAGCATTTTATGAAACAATCCGCTTCCTTGTTGCTATGGCTAAAATCCTAAAATAGGTTCTTCCAAACAAGCTATGGATACTTGTGGAAAAAATCTATCAAACCATACTAATAAGCAATAGCATAGAAAAGGAAAAAAACTATTTGAAAAAAAGCCTCAAAGAAATGTGGTCTCAATGGTGATGGAATGCCATGACAATCCATAGCAATTTTCTTGTCATGGCATTCGTCATGCCATTCCATCACCATGAAACCACATTTCTTTGAGGCATTTTTTCAAAAGAGTTCACTCCTTGTCTATGCTAACACATTACATACATGTTATCCAAGAATTTTATCAAATAGTTCATTGCCTTGCTCGCTGTGCTAAAACCTAAAAGCAGGTGATTTCAAAACAAGCTATGGATGCTTAGAAAAAATCTATCATAGCATAATAGTAAGCAATAGCATAGATAATGGAATGAGCTGTTTGGAAAAAATTCCTCAAAAAATGTGGTCTCATGGTGGTGGAATGCCATGACAAGAATTTTTGTGGATTTTCATGGCATTCCATCACCATGAGACCACATTTCTTTGAGGCTTTTTTTCAAATAGTTGATGCCTTGTCTATGCTACTACATTTATCATACATGTTTACCAAAGCATTTTATCAACAGTTCACTTCCTTGTTTGCTATGGCTAAAAGCCTAAAATAGGTGCTTCCAAACAAGCTATGGATGCTTGGAAAAATATATCAAAGCATACTAATAAGCAATAGCATAGAAAAGGTAGCAAACTATTTGAAAAAATGCCTCAAAGAAATGTGGTCTCAAATGATGGAATTCGACAATCCATAGCAATTTGTTTGTCATGGCATTCGTCATGCCATTCCATCACCATGAGACCTCATTTCTTTGAGGCATTTTTTCAAAGAGTTCACTGCCTTGTCTATGCTAACACATTTTTCATACATGTCTATCAAAGCATTTTATCAAATAGTTAATTTCCTTGTTGCTATGACTAAAAGCCTAAAACAAGTGTTTTCGAACAAGCTATGGATGCTTAGAAGAAATCTATCATAGCATAATAGTAAGCAATAGCATAGACAATGGAATGAACTATTTGAAAAAAATGCCTCAAAGAAATGTGGTCTCATGGTGGTGGAATGCCATGACAAGAAAATTGTTGTTGATTGTCATGGCATTCCATCACCATGAGACCACATTTATTTGAGGAATTTTTTCAAACAGTCTATTTCCTTGTCTATGCTACTACATTTATCATACATGTTTGACAAATCATTCTATCAAACAGTTCACTTCCTTGTTGCTATGGCTAAAAGCTTAAAATAGGTGCTTCCAAAAAAGCTATGGATGCTTGGAAAAAATCTATTAAAGCATACTAATAAGCAATAGCATAGAAAAAGCAACAAACTGTTTGAAAAATAGTCTCAAAGAAATGTGGTCTCAATGGTGATGGAATTCCATGACAATCCACAACAATTTTCTTGTCATGGCATTCGTCATGCCATTCCATCACCATGAGACTGCATTTCTTTGAGGCATTTTTTCAAAGAGTTCATTGCCTTGTCTATGCTAACACATTTTTCGTACATGTCTATTAAATCATTTTATCAAACAGTTCATTGCCTTGCTGCTATGGCTAAAAGCCTAAAACAGGTGCTTTTGAACAAGCTATGGATGCTTAGAAAAAATCTATCATAGCATAATAGTAAGCAACAAGGTGAGGTAATACAAAAATTTCCAAACCAATGAACAACTCAGGGGACTCTTGTCCCAAACTCATCTTGGAGAAGATCAAACAAAATTTCAACATTTCATTAGAAATCTACTTTTCATCCACTCAAATTCTCTTATCATTCATCATTCATCCTTCCACAAATTTTTATTCCAATTTACTTGAATTCAAAGCAAAAAAACATTTTAGAAAACTTTGATTCAATCAATTAGATCAACATGCATTTAAAAAACACCATTTTCAACAAGGAACTCTTCCATTCAATCAATTCATTCAACTTGTCCCAAATAGTCAATCCATCATTACAATTGGCTTTTA
Organism: Sequoia sempervirens; assembly: GCA_007258455.2. Classification (NCBI taxonomy): domain Eukaryota; kingdom Viridiplantae; phylum Streptophyta; class Pinopsida; order Cupressales; family Cupressaceae; genus Sequoia; species Sequoia sempervirens. Next base: position 5,419 of record VDFB02179438.1, read on the forward strand.
GAATTTTACCAAACCATCAAGCACTGTCAACATCATTATTACAACTAATACAAATCAGGAACTTGCTCTCTTAACTTTGTTCTGACTGAACTTACAATTTCATGTATTATTTTACACCAAGTCTCCTCACTGTCCAACTGTCAAAACAACATATCTCACTTCTAAACCCTGTCCAAGACTCCATACATCCCTGACACCATCACTTAGACAACATTATCCCAAAATCAACTCACCGAGCACTGTTAGGTCATACTTCTATTCTTTAAGCAGTCAAGGCACTACTTCTCAATGAGACATTCATACCCTAAATCGGGTAAACCAAACACACTGGTTTCAAAACCCAATATCCAAAACACTTTTAGAGACCTCTTAATGCCCATGTCCTCATATCAAAAACTTTAAATAAATTATATTGAAGAAATAAGCAGTTTTTAGTCTAAACTCTATAAAAAAGGCTACTAAAATAGGCCTGATTTTCAAAGAAGACCCCCTTCAAACATTCCCAAAACACTTAAAACCTCAAAAAAATCATTAGACATAACAAAAAACTCCCAATTTATCCATTTTCAGGGATTAAAAGACTCATTTTTACAATATATTGACAAACCCTTGTTTATAGGGTAAAAAACTCAAAAATCAATGAGGGTTTCCTGTATAGGTTACATGCAAACCTCAAAACCTCTAGCCAACCATTGGAACATGTCAAAAAACATCTGAAAAGGCATTTGGAAACATCTTCTAACCCATGCACTTCTTCTTTCTCCACTATCATGTTGGATACTGTTCGTTTTGACTAGAAAACTCAGAATTTCCTATGTAGCAGTAGCTCCTTCAAAGTATTCTTGCATTTTCCTCCACTCACAAATTAAAAAACATAACAAATAACCTATCCCTAACCCATTCTACCAATCTACCTGATGTACATTGGTGGAGTAGTTCGGAAATGCCTTATAAGACTCTCAAAACTCAATGCACAGGATTTCAAACAGAGCCATAAGACGAATGCTATAACAAACATTAAATTTAATGGATTCCTTCCCAAATGGATGAAGAAAAATGGTTATTCCCCAACCTACTAGAAAAAATCTAAATTTGAACCCTAAACTCTTGAACAATCCGTACAAGTTAAGAAACAACTGAAAAACACAGAAAATAAGCTAAAACAGGGAACTCTTTGTTAATTTAGTTCTTCCATAATACAATGATCTCTTTGCTCAGCCTTTACAATTCTTTTAAAGAAGTTTCCAACCATCAACTACCTCTTCATCTTCCTTGAACAATCAATGACTCGTCCTCTTCATTGATTTTCTTGATTTTCTTGTTTTGTCTCTTCACATTCTTTCTTTTTCTCTATTTTACATATTTAGCATTTTGACAATATTACACTTTGTGCTTTTTCATGCCTTGATTACATTTAATTTTTGCATTACATGGACTTAAATATATTTTTGACAACTTAGTATTTTGAAGGCATTACATGACCTAGGTTTAATGCACCACAAGCTATGTTCTCATGGTTTTTTTCACATCAACGTGATTTGATTCACATTTTTTTCACGTGAAAATCAACTTGAACTAGATTTTGTATTATGGAGCTATATTAAGTTGCCACTTCAAAAACTGATGTAACAATGATACAAAATAATGTTTGAGACTACAAGAAGGCATTAAAATGGCTAGTGTACTAAACAAATTCTTATGATTTACAAATAATGTTGATAACTCTACTCAGTTGGCTTCTTTTTTCAAAATCATACAAATTGAACCCTAGCATCAATAGAATCTATATATCAAGCTACCACAATTCAAGTTACATCAGGCCCATATCACTGAGACACAACCTAAACAATAGGAGGAATGCCCTATTTCAACATACTACACTCAAACCCTTACGAGATCAATCTGGTTGAACGTAGCTTAGAGTGATTCCGCGTGTTTGTGTGCAAAAGAGGACCATTCCTAGCATTAAAATTCCTATTCATACACGTTGGAACAGTTTGTTTGGTCACACGAGTTGTAGAACAAAAATTGCACCACTTTGCAACTTTCCACTGCTTCCATTTGGCACTTTTTCCATCAACTAAAAATTGGAGACTACGAGAAAACCACTTTAAGATAACAAAACCTAAGAGAGGTTATTGTAGAGGGGCCCAACACAATCCCATAGGATTAGATGAGAAGTTTATAAGCATCACAGTGTTCGAGTAACCTCATGCTGAAGTTTGCAGCCATTTTTCCCTTTGGAACCTTAAGGGATCGATCTGTTTGAGCGTAGCTCAGAGCGATTCCGCATGTTTGGGTGTGGAAGAGGACCATGCCTAGTGTAAAAATTCCTATTCAGATGCATTGGAACAGTCCGTTTGGTGACACGAGTTGTAGAACAAAAATTGCACTACTTTGCAACTTTCCACTTCTTCCATTTGACACTTTTTCCATCAATTGAAAATTGGAGACTATGGGAAAACCACTCTGAGATAACGAAAACTGACAGAGGTTATTGTAGAGGGGACCAACATGATCCCATAGGATTAAACGAGAAGTTTATAAATGTCACAACGTCTAAGTAACCTCATGCTGAAGTTTGCAACCATTTTTCCTTTTGGACCCTTAAGGGATCGATCTGGTTGAACGTAGCTCAGAGCGATTTTGTGTGTTTGGTTGTGAAAGAAGACCATACCTAACGTAAAAATTCCTATTCAGATGCATTGGAACAGTCCATTTGGTCACACGAGTTGCAAAATGAAAGTTGCACCACTTTGCAACTTACCACTACTTCCATTTGACACTTTTTTCATCAATTGAAAACTGGACACCACAGGAAAAAAAATCTAAGATAATGAAGACTGGGATAGGTTATTGTAGAGGGGCCCAACATGATCCCATAGGATTAGATGAGAAGTTTATAAGCGTCGCGGTGTTCGAGTAACCTCATGCTAAAGTTTGCAGCCATTTTTCCCTTTGGACCCTTAAGGGATCGATCCGGTTGAACGTAGCTCGGAGTGATTTCACGTGTTTAGGTGCGAAAGAGGACCATGCATAGCATAAAATTCCTATTCAAACACGTTGGAACAGTCTGTTTGGTCACACGAGTTGCAGAACGAAAGTTGCACCACTTCGTAACTTTCCACTGCTTCCATTTGACACTTTTTCCATCAACTGAAAATTGGAGACTACGGGAAAACCACTATGAGATAACAAAAACTGAGAGAGGTTATTGTAGTGGGACCCAACATGATCCCATAGGATCAAACGAGATATTTCTAAGCATCACAGTGTCTAAGTAACCTCATGCTGAAGTTTGCAGCCACTTTTCCCTTTGGACCCTTAAGGGATTGATCCGGTTGAACATAGCTTGGAGCGATTCTACATGTTTGGGTGCAAAAGAGGACCATGCCTAACGTAATAATTCCTATTCAAATGCATTGGAATAGTCTATTTTGTCGCACGAGTTGCAGAATGAAAATTGCACCACTTTGCAACTTTCCACTTCTTCCATTTGACACTTTTTCCATCAACTGAAAACTGGAGACTACGGAAAAAATACTCTAAGATAAAAAAAACCGAGAGAGGTTATTGTAGAGGGGCCTAACATGATCCCATAGGATTAGAAATTTTTTTTCTAAGTGTCATAGTGTCTGAGTAACCTCATGCTAAATTTTGCAGCCATTTTTCCCTTTGGACCCTTAAGCGATCAATTTGGTTGAACGTAGCTCGAAGTGATTCCGCGTGTTTGGGTGCAAAAGAGGACCATGCCTAACATAAATATTCATATTCAGATGCATTGGAACAGTCTGTTTGGTCACACGAATTGCAGAACGAAAATTGCATCACTTTGCAACTTTCCAGTGCTTCCATTTAACACTTTTTCCATCAATTAAAAACTGGAGACTATGGGAAAACCACTATGAGACAAAAAAAAAGTGAGAGAGGTTATTGTAGAGGGGCCCAACACAATCCCATAGGATTAGATGAGAAGTTTCTAAGCATTACAGTGTCTGAGTAACATCATGTTGAAGTTTGCAGCCATTTTTCCCTTTGGACCCTTAAGGGATCGATCCGGTTGAACATAGCTCAGAGCGATTCCATGTGTTTGGGTGTGAAAGAGGACCATGCCTAGTGTAATCATTCCTATTCAGATGCATTGGAATAGTCCGTTTGGTCACACGAGTTGCAAAATGAAAATTGTACCACTTTGCAACTTTCCACTGCTTCCATTTGACACTTTTTCCATCAACTAAAAATTGGAGACTACGGGAAAACCAATCTAAGATAATGAAAACCGAGAGAGGTTATTGTAGAGGGGCCCAACATGATCCCATAGGATTAGATGAAAAGTTTCTAAGCATCACAGTGTTCGAGTAACCTCATGCTGAATTTTGCAACCATTTTTCCCTTTGGACCCTTAAGGGATCGATCTGGTTGAACGTAGCTTGAAGTGATTCCATGTGTTTGGGTGAAAAAGAGGACCATCCTAACGTAAATATTCCTATTCAGATGCATTAGAATAGTCTGTTTGGTCACACGAGTTGCAGAAAGAAAATTGCATCACTTTGCAACTTTCCACTGCTTCCATTTATCACTTTTTCCATCAATTGAAAACTGGAGACTATGGGAAAACCACTATGAGATAAAAAAAATGAGAGAGGTTATTGTAGAGGGGCCCAACACAATCCCATAGGATTAGATGAGAAGTTTCTAAGCATCACAGCATCTGAGTAACCTCATGTTGAAGTTTGCAGCCATTTTTCCCTTTGGACCTTTAAGGGATCGATCCGGTTGAATGTAGCTTGGAGTGATTTTGCGTGTTTCGGTGTGAAAAAGGACCATGCCTAGTGTAAAAATTCCTATTCAAATGCATTGGAACAATGCGTTTGGTCACACGAGTTGTAGAACAAAAATTGCACCACTTTGCAACTTTCCACTGCTTCCATTTGACACTTTTTCCATCAATTGAAAATTGGAGACTATGGGAAAACCACTTTGAGATAACAAAAACTAAGAGAGGTTATTGTAGAGGGGCCCAACATGATCCCATAGGATAAGACAAAAATTTTCTAAGAGTCACAGTGTACGAGTAACCTCATGCTAAAGTTTGCAGCCATTTTTCCCTTTGGACCCTTAAGGGATCGATCTGGTTGAATATAGCTCAGAGCGATTCCACATGTTTGAGTGTGAAAGAGGACCATTCCTAGCATATAAATTCCTATTCAGATGCGTTGGAACAGTCTGTTTGGTCACACGAGTTGCAGAACGAAAATTACACCACTTTGCAACTTTTCACAAGGCAAAAAGACACCTAAGCTTCAAATCTTTCTTTCAAACTTTTACCAAACCTTGGTACAATTTATTCATCTTTATTTTGACATGAACAAAGCTAAAACACCTTGACCACCTTGTGGTACTGATTGTCCTTGGTGCTCCCTCACCATAAACACCCTACTATAATCCTACTCCACTGATCTAGAAGCCTAATTCAGTGGAGTATGCTTTATTTCTTTACTTGACTCTCAAAACCTCAAATTGAAGGTTCCAAATTGAATTTCAGAAAATGTGTTGTAACAGTGGAAAAACTCAATTGATTTTCTTCTATATGGACTCAAAAGAAACCTAATTCTCTGTATTAGCTTAATCTATAAAGGAAAAGGCCTAAATCTATTGTATAGGCGGTACAAACCTAAGAAAACTAAAAGAAAACATAGAAATTTATGAACAGGGAACTTTTATTGTAAGATTTCATTCAAATCAAAATTGAGATTTGTCAAGATCATCAAAATAAGGATGTTGCATTGCTTTTTTGGCTGAGATTCTCTTTGATGGCTCAAAAATTAGCATTTTGTGCAAGGAGGGACTAATCAATTTTTACTAGTTTAGTTACAGATACGTAAAGGAAAAGAATAAAAAGAAATAGCTCATCCAAAATAGATGGAAGGCACTTATAGATAGGCATGGAAGTCTCTCAACTTAGTTAGTCTTGGTCATACATCTTCATTGGGAGTTCCAAAATACCTATTGCACACAACACCTCTCATGAATAGAATTTCTTGAAATTCGAGATGCTCTTATAATGTCTACATCATAGGTGGTCATGATAAGGTTAAATTCAAATGAATAACTTGAAATTGCCTCATCAGAAGCTTCACACACACCTTTGTAATAGATTAAAATCATAATTGAGATTTGTCAGATCATCAAAATAGGGATATTGCATTTGGCACTGCAGCGAGATTCTCTTGGATGGCTCATAAATCTGCATTTTATGCAAGGGGTCACCAATCAATGTTTGTCACGGTTACATCTGAGATACACAAAGTAAAATAAGATGATAGCATTGGCATCCAACCAAATTGACATGGATACAAATTATAAATTAATAGAGCGTTTATTGCATATGCCAAGAATTAATCCAATGAACCATCGGGGTCTATACCTCTTTATTGTGTCAAGTGTTGCCTCATGGTGATTCAGGACCTTCCACAGGGTCTTATTCCAAGGAATCTACTATATTTGGTCAAACGGACATTGGATGCCACAAAAAGGTTTCAGTAATGAAGAATCTTATGATTCATGTCAAATTCCTCAAACAACCAATGTTTAACACTCTTATGTGGGTACCTTCTCAGCCATGTTCCAGTAACAACAACTGAGCCTATAGGGTATTCAATGTTTTCTCCATCTATAATTGGGGCTTCCAATTTCTTTTTTGCCTCAATACAACGACACAAGTAATAGTTTGTACCCTCTTCGTTGTCTTCATCTGCAATAACTGCATAAACATGCCCTGCATTTATATGTGCGACATATCTCTTGAAATTAGTCAACATTATGAATATAGTACAAAGTAAGATAACAATATGGAATTTCAAATACTAAGCAAGTAGATATATTACCTAGTTGAACTAGATCCGATACATGGTCAAAGTTGACTGATGATTTCATCTATGTTAGTTCCAATGCCATAAGAGGGTGATATGTGTGAAGTGGGCTAAGATAACTTGTCAATAGTTATCTAACCATATTATATGCGGACCATATGATATGCCCCTCTGAGTCAAATGATTGTAGAATATCTGGAAGCAACCTTGCATGAACTATGGAGAATGCGTGTGATCATAACTAATATAAAAGTGATACTCCCTCAATACCTTCCTTTCATCCTCTATACTTTAAGCTTCATGTATGAATGCTATGTGCACAAATATCGAAACCTGTGTGGAATTGTAATACTGTGACTGCACCTCACGCTATGGCTGTAGAGTGTAGTTCTTTGCAAATTCAACCACTGATACTATGCTACCAAGTGGAAAGGTGTCCTTGCATAGCTTGAATTGTGTGTCCAGCCATCAAGCTCTATGGGTATGCCTTGCATACTCATACACTAAATTCTCACAAAACATGGACATGAATTGATACACTGGAATCTTCTAAATAACCAACTCACACCTTTTTGCTTCAGACCCATCTTTTGTAGCATATGCCACTGTTTTATACTTCCCGAACTCTTCTAGTTTTTTTCTTGCCTCATATGTGCTTTCCATATGTTGACATACTAGCATTTGTTGCAAGCCACCACAACACTCGCATGAACCATCCAAGCATGCTATCCTATAGAATATTTGGTCATCCTCTATTTCACATAAATTTTTTTATAAGAACTCTCTTGAATATTTTGGTGGGGCTTATATGCCACAATCCCACAAAACATCATTAGTATGCAAATGTAAACATATAGAACGATAAACATCATAATGGTTAGAGAATTCAATATGTAGTTTACATCAACAAGTAGTGCGTGTGTGATTTATCTTGACATAAAAAAGGTTTAATCATTTCAAAAAATCTTTGAGAAATACTAATTTGAGGATAAGAACTTTGAAATTTATGAAAAAATTGGGTTTGAGTTGTATCAAAAAAATGCTTTGGATGTGGCTCACGGTTTCGACTACCGATTCTCCTTCTTACGACATCCCTTTGATTCAGAGATGGCCTTGTATTATTCTTCCAATAATCTTCACTTAGTGTTCTCAATGCTTCAACAACTTTTTTATCTTTGTGTGGCAATCTCCCCAAGAATTCCCATAATTCATTTGAATCGGTTCCCTCAATTCTTTGTCTCTTTTGAATGGCTTTTGATAAAGTTTTTCTACTAATTCCCATTTTTTCACTTGTCTTTTTAATGAGGTGAGATCTCTTTGTTTGATAGCTTACCAAAGTTGATGTAATGACACGTCAGGTGACATTACTATCCTTTGAGCGTGAGGTCTTACCCACACTATCATAAGCATCCATTAGATTCTTCACAATAGTGTTTTTACTTGATGCATTCGATGTTCTCAACCCAAGAGTCTTCATGATGTTTTTGTACTTTAAACCCTACATCATTTGAACAAATAGTTGACATTTTACAGTCTCATTTAGCCTTTCAAAGAAAATTTTCCAAATCTTATCATCATATCTTCTACAAGTGCGTTATGGAATCTTACCTTCCATGTGCTACAAAATATCCTCATCAATATTAATCAAAAACTTTGGCTTTCTACGCAAAATTCTAAGTGGTGTTCTCTTAGGTACATACATCTCAACATTAGCAATTTCATCAATATTTAATTGAGGTGGGCTAGATTGCGTACCTTCGATTGAGGGTGGAATAGAAGACATACCTTGAGGTTCATGTGGGGATGATGGCATACCTTGTTCCTCAACTCCGAGTGATGATGTACTCTCAACTTCAGATGTGGTGGATGGTGTCCAACCATACTCACTTGTGGTAGATGGTGTCCCTCCATATTCGCTTGTGCTTAGTGGTGTCCCTTCATATTCACTTGCGGTAGAGGGTGTGTCTCCAAGTACGGTATCTACATCTCCCCTAGCATGACTATTTTGCATTCGTGCCCTTTGTGCTGCCAATTTCTTTTCTCTTTTTGATGGTTGAGGTTCCTCTTCAACTAGCTTGTTTTCATCAATCATTCCCAATTTCTGCTTTTCACGATATTCCCTCATCCATTTTTTCTCTTTATCTCTGATGGCTTGGAGCTGATCATCTGTTAGTTTTTTTCCTTTTAACAGTTCGTTTCTTCGGCATGACGAATAATTTTACCTGTCTAAAAAGTACTAAGTTGTCAAACTAACTAACTGAAAGCTTTGGAAGCGTAACTCAATGAAATATTTGGAAGCATACACAATGAAATTCAATGAAAGTTGGTGTGTATAACTATTTGACAAAATAACTCAATGAAAGCTTTGGAAGCATACACAAACAAAGTCAATTGTTAAATTTAACAAAATTCCTCAAAGAGATGTGGTTTAAAAATGTAATAGGAAAGTTTATCGAATTGTGTGATTTAAAATGTCCATTGACAACATAAGGTTGTAACATGACAAATTGGTGCAGGAGCACCTAGGTCATGAAATTCCTTCAAAGGGCTAATTTGTTCAATTTTTAATGTTCAAGTAAATATGATGAGTGAAGGTCATTAAATGATGAATTTCAATGTATTTGCACCATGAAATAGGTCACTAGGTGATATTATTGAAAAGTTACTTTTTATAACAAAAGTTGTCAATTATTGTAAAAATGTAAAATTGCACAAAAGTAGGAAGGTGAACAGTCTTTTTTGTGGAAGGGCAAGGATGGGTTGATGAAGATGAAGAGGCAGTTATTTCAACTGATTTAGACACCTTTAAAAAGAATTGTAAGCTCGAGAAAGGCAGATCTTGTATCCCAAAAATCCATAAAAATTAATAAAAAAACCTCTGCTCAGTTATTTTGGAAATATTTTATATTCTTGTTTTTAGGTTGCATAGTGATTCAATCATTCTAAGATTTGATTCTTGTCAGGGAAAGAGACTTCTTTCATTCTTAAAAGTTGTAGGAATTGTAATTCAAATAATCAATCTACTTTGAACTTAGTTTCCTAAGTCTGGGTTTGTGGTTTCCTTAGAATTGTTTAGAGAGTCTAAAAAGTGATTCTTAGCCATTCCACCAATGTAGGGCTAGTAGGTCAGTGGAATGGATCATATTTAGTGTCTTTTAAATGTGAATATGTGTGTGGCAGGGGTAAAAAGAAATAAGAAGTCGGGAGACTGTTGCATGAACAAAATTCTAAATTTTCTCATTCAAAAAAATGGTGTTTTCAAGTAGGGTTTGAGGAAACAACATGTAGAGGAGCTTAGAAATGATTTCAAAATAATTTGCAGACATAATGAAGCATGTTTCAATTTTTGGGCAGAGTAGTAGAGGTTTTGCGAATGTTTCATTAAAGAAACTCTCATGGTTGGTGTGTTTTTACCCTATAATCAAATGTTTACTGATTTTGTGTATTGATGGGCGTTTCCCATCTTGAAACTTGTTTATTTGTGAGTTTCTACATATGGCCTAAGATTGTTTGTAGTTTTGGTAGATTAGTGAGTAGTTCTATGATGACTTCCTTTGATAAATTGACATATTTAAGGGCTTTTACCAGTAGACAACATGTTGGTTCAACTATGTTTTGTGAAATAAGTGTATAAACTTTTATAGTATGTTGAAAAGGATCAAAATAGGACTGAGAATCTATATTGGGATTGTGTAAATGCTTTATGATAGAAAAGGAATCACCCAATTAGATGGAATGTTGGCCTCCTAGAGATATTTGGCA
>VDFB02179438.1:16152-27344 GCA_007258455.2 Sequoia sempervirens
CTAATTCAAACATGAAGCAATCCTAGATAGTCACCTCATTTTCTATTTTGGACTAAAACAATCCTCATGTCTTGTGAAGCAATATCTTCAATTCCAGTATAGAAAACTGATTATTTGGGCTTAAAATTGAACTCTTGATTGCTATGATTAAATGGTGATAGGCCTATGCTCTCCCCTTAAATGGGTGATCAAAATGCCAAACTAATCTATTCTATTTCATGCAATTTTAAGCTTTTTTAAAACCTTTTAGAAGGCCTACCATAGTGGGAAAAAGAACTCACCCTACGGGAACGACCTAAGTGGGAACAACTAAGGCCAAGTTTTCCAATTCACTTTAATCAAATTTGGATGGTTGATGAAAATCCCATTCAACGGTAGTGTGCATTGATAACCATCCCCAAAGCCTTTGTTCTAAAGGTTGGGAGGTCTCTCAAGGGAGTATATCATTTGTGGCACTGAACGGAAACCCATAATATAAACTTTAGAACTAGTGGCTAACTTGTCAGTTTTTGAACATCTTAATTCTCACAGTGCAAGGGGAGGAAAGAATATGCCCCCAAGATACTCACCATATAACTACCATATACCCTGACCATTGACTATTTCTCTTTGGTTAAGACTTGGAAAAGGAAAAAACATGGGCGCCCTTTAGGGGGTGACAAGGTTGTGTGAGCTGACGTAGTTTTAAGATGTGGGCTGTGAAATTATGGTGACCTTTTGACTATAGGAGTGAGTTTTTTTAATTTATTTTATCATTGGTATTTTAAACAACTATTCTACAACTTGCTTGATGTGTCTTCGAAAAATTAATTCAGTAAAGATCATCCAAAACTCACAATCACATTGATTACTCTCATGTTAAGATATTGGAAATCCACAACCTTTGTTAAGAAATCCATTCTTAAACGAATCAAAAAGCCAAAGAAACCAATTAGCTACAAGAAGCTATTGAAGAAAAGACGATTCTTGTACCAAAGTCGAAAGGTTTTACTTAAACATAGAACCTTTATCCATTGATATCATGACTGTGTTAGAGGTTTCACTGATGATTATGTTGTAGAACCATTATACTCACGAGCTTTCTTTCAATGAAGAGCCCTTTCTCAAAGGCACAACCATAGTCAACGTATTCATTCTTATTATATTCCCCAACCTTCAATTGAATATTCTACTCGTCCGAGTCAATTTCTGCAATAGAGAACTCAATCACATTGGGCATTTATCACAAATCCATTTTTTTACGAAGCTATGATCAAACTTCATAAAGTGCAAAATCATTCTTTTCTTGATCTTTTGTTTAAATTCCGGCAAACAGGATTTTCATCCTTTCAATTAAGGAAAGCATGAACTAAAGACTTGAAATCTTTTGAAGTCATAGAATCTTCATTCTATCCTGACTTTCATATCCATCAAAAATTGCACTATTTTATTCTTTTGATCAAAAGTTAGTAGAATTTGGGGCAAAGCTTATGCCTGTTGTCACGAGATCTCGAAAGCACATAGAAAAAGATGAAAGAGAAAGTACCACAATAAAAATGGTTGATAATAGTGAGAAAGAAGAGAATCCATTTCATACTGAAGAGTTAACAGAAGAAAAGCTTCAAGAAGCAAAGCAGGATCCCCAATTCCATACTCTTATGGAAAGAATTTTAGAACAAAATAAAGAAAGATATTTTCTTTCATTAGCTAATCAAGGAGCTGAGTTACCTTCCGATTTTGATATAGAAGGGATTAAAGAGAATCCTGAAACTCCTCCTAATGATTTTAGTGCCCTTAGTCAACAAATGAAAGAATTACAAGGGAAAATAAAGGAAATGCAAGGGGGTGCAACAAAGAAGTATGTTTTGGATGATATATATATTTATCCATTTGATAGGAGTCTTCAAATGATCCCTTTTCCAAAACATTGCGAAATCCCTAAATTTGATAGGTACAATGGAAAAACTGACCCCCTTGAACATGTGAGGGATTTCTGAAATATGAGTCTAGAATTCGCCTATGATGATACCTACTTAATGTGATTATTTCCACGAAGTCTAGGTCCACAATCCATGGAGTGGCTTTCTAAGATCACTCCTCCCATCAAAACCTTTGAGGAGTTAATAAATCAGTTTATATCACAATACGTCTACAACATCCAACACAATATAACCATGCTTGATCTTTGTAAAGTGAAACAAAAAGTAGGGGAATCTTTCACTACATTTTTGCAAAGATGGAGAAGATTGTTTGCACGATATTCCTGTCCTGTTCCTGGAAAGGAAAAGATGGATATCTTCATCAATAGCCTAGATCAAGAATTAAGCTACAAGCTTAATCTTCATTGTCCTCCTAACTTTGAAAAATTGATTGAAAACACAATTACCATTGAAGGGGCCTTGGTCAAAAGAGGAGTGATAAAACTTGATAATCCAAGTTCATCCAACCATAACAACAATGATAAAATAAGGTTTTGGAATAGAAATAAAAATGTTGTCAATGATGGTATAGTGGATGCAAACAATCTACAAACAAGATCATCTATCTTCAACCTATCAAGTGCTCCATGAATCAACCAACAAGGAAATACCAAATCAACAAGGAAACAACAATCAACAAGGAAAAAACTTCAATCAAGAAAAAACATGACCAATCAAACACCAAGGATAATCGTGGTAATTTGAATAACAATCTTGGCAATACCCAAACATCAAATCCATCCAGACCTTCATTCTTTTCAAATCGATGAAATTTTACCACTTTGGGTCAATCTCTTCAGTCTGCTCTCAAGGAGCTTCTCGATAATAAGGTTATCACCTTACCACCACAAAGAGATTATGAGCCATGAGTCAAACCACCATCATGGAATGACTCGTATTATTGCAATTATCATCAATGTAAAGGTCATAGAACAAATAACTGTCAAGCCTTGCAAAATCTAGTACAAGATTTGATTGACAATGGTACCATCAAAATTGAAGGACATCATACCAACGAAAATCATCAAGCATTCAAAGATCCTTTACCAAACTATCAAAAGGGAAAACATCAGATACCAAAGCAAAAACAATAAATAATGTTGAAGACAACATAATCCGCCACATCTATGCAGATGATCAACGGGTTAATGTTAGCAAAATCAAGGAAAACAAGAATATCACCGTGTTAATGTGATCACGCAGAGGACAAGCAAAGTTGTCCTAAAAATTAGTTCATATAAGGAAGCTATTCCTCCTCGCAAAGTCACATTATAATCTAGTTAACCAATTGAGCAACATTAGCTCAAATTCCATCCTTGAACTTCAAAATATCCCTGCATTAACAAGAATATTTGAAGAAGCCTCAAACAATAAATCAGACACTACCTAGATGTAAACAAATTTCAAGCCATGGTGGAAATTTATCTTCCTTAACTTTTCTTTCATTCTCCAAAAGATGATGCCTCCATGACACATCCGCATAATTCATCACTCTATCTTGAAGTCATGATCCATAAACACCGAATTAGATGTGTCTTGATAGATGGAGGAGCCGGTTTAAACATTCGTACCTTAAAGCTAATACATGCCTTACGAATATCAAAAAATTCCATTGATCCATGAAGGAAAATAACTATCAAGGCATAAGGATGATGAAGAAAGAGCTTCTAAAGGAATAATAATGCTACTCCATCGAAAGTGGGACCCGTTTTTGAAAATACCTTGTCGCTCCTAGATCGCAGGATCTTTCCTATAAATATTTTGCCGTCCGGCCGATTCAGCGATATGCAAGACATCAACGTACCATCAATGCCTCAAGTTTTCATATGATGGACATGAAATAACTATACAAGCTAACTACAATAGCACCCAAACTTGTTCAAATCTTTGAACAACTCAAGATGCCTTTGTGCTGCACAATAGGGAAGCTCTTACTGCTTCTTCCGATCTACAAAGCCAATTGCAAGAATTGACAAAGAATCTTGACACCAAGCTACATTTAAAAGACAAAGGAGTAGGTGAATATTCGCTATCCCTTTCTAGCTTACCTCCTTCTCCAAGGTCATATGGTTATCCAACCCTATCAAATCAAAAGATCACAATAGCCTCTACATCCCAAGCTTTTGTTCCAATCACAAAGTTTGATGGACAATTCATTAAAGCTAACACCACCGAGGAAGAACCCGAAGATAGGGACATCCTAAGCTGGCTATACAAAGATGAAGATGAATTTGTCTTGCACATCAAGTTACCTACCGACCAATATGGCAAAGGGTATACCATCATGCAAAGAATGGGCTATGAAGGAAATGGTCCTATAGGAAAAAGAAAAGAAGGAATCATTGAGCCAATTCAACCTATTTCAATACATCCAAAAGATAAAACAAGACTTGGATATGCTAAGGATACAGAAGAGTCAACTTCACAACAAGCACAACAAACTCATGAAGGAGAATCAATTTCAGATAAACCCCATGAAGATGTCACTCTACAAAAATTTTATGGATCAGTTTTCCAATTGCAGAACAGTTCAGACACTGGTTCTAATGAATATGAATGGGACACCATCTATAACAATGAATTTTGGAGAGACAAACAAATTGATACCATACACAAATATGCACCCATTCTCATACAAGGAGAAAGCTCAGGAACACAATCATTTGAATTTGAACCACAATATGGAAATGACTCAAGTGAGGATGATTCAAATTTTAACGAGATTGATAATCAATAGGAGAATACCATCATAGACCTTGTCCATCATGAAAATGACAACTATGTCATGACTTTGACAGCTCAAGACCTTACCCAACCTAATGATCCCATACCTTTAGTTTATCCAGAACTTATTGCTTGGGACAATGATGCACCTATCCATATCCCTACATTCCATGATGATGAGGATATTGTAAATTTCCTTTGTTCATCTAATCAAGAAAACAAGTGTTCCATCAAAGAATCTCATATTCAAGATTTTGATAGGGAGGGTATCAAGTATCTTAGCTGCAAAATAAATGAAATAAAAGATGGATCTATCGGTGAAAACTGAAAAATGGCAGTAGCAGATCACAACAAGAGAAAAATAAAGAGCGAATCCAACGGTGAAAACCTTTTTGAGGCACTGAAGGATGAGAAACTTGACACTCTTCCAAAACATTATCAAGAAAGATCTTTTGTTTTGATTGAGCCAATAGAATCAATCACCATAGGTACAATAGAGCAGCCAAAAATATTGCAACTTGCAACATCATTAATAGTAGAAGTACTAAAATTCACAGAGTTCTTGAAGGAGAATCAAATCAACTTTGCTTGGTCATATGTCGATATGCCAGGGTTAGATCCTAATCTGATAATGCATCATCTATCTATAAACACAAGGGAAAAACCTGTGAAGCAAAAACTTAGAAAAATGCATCCACATGTTGCATTATTGGTTAAAGAAGAGTTAAAGAAGCTTTTAGATGTTGGATTCATTCGGTCTATTGACTATGCAGAATGGATCTCCAATATCATACCTATTTCAAAGCCAGATGGAAGGATTAGAATTTGTACAGATTTCAGAGATTTGAACAAAGCATGTCCCAAAGATGACTTCCCTTTGCCAAACATAGATATGATTGTTGATTTAACTACTGGCCATGCAATGCATTCATTAATGGATGGATTTTCAGGATACAACGAGATAAAGATTGCACTAGAGGATCAAGATAAAACAACATTCACATGCCCTTGGGGTACCTATTATGTTTGGAATGTCATGCCATTTGGGCTTAAGAATCTTGGGAGGCGACTTATCAAGAGAAATGACCCTCATTTTCCACTTGGTATGATGCACACCTTCATGGAAGACTATGTGGATGACTTATTGGCCAAATCCAACACAAAGAGAAGGACATCTAGAAATTTTGTCAAAGATCTTTATCAGAATGGAGAAGTTTAATGTTGACTCAATCCAAAGAAATGTGTCTTCGACGTTAAATCTAGAAAACTCCTGGGATACATTGTTTTAGAAAAGGGCATAGAGGTTGATCTAGGAAAAGTACAAGCTATAATGGACATGTCGCCACCACGAAATATTAGTCAGCTTCGATCACTTCAAGGATGACTACAATCCATCAGGAGGTTTATAGCTCAACTGGCAAACAAAAGCTTACCATTTACACATCTATTGCATAAAAACGTCCCATTCAAATGGGAGGAAAAGTGTGAAGCAACATTTAATCAGATCAAGCAATATCTCATGAATCCACCAATCCTAATTCCACCAGTTCTAGGAAAGCCGCTCATACTCTATATTTCAGCAACAAAAGTATCTTTGGGAGCGTTACTAGCACAGGAGGATCCTACAAGCAAAGAAAGAGCCATATACTATATCAGTAGAACTTTAACAAGTCATGAACTAAACTACACTTTCATTGAAAAAGCTTTCCTAGCAGTAGTGTTTGCTTCTCAAAAGTTGTGCCACTATATGTTGGCTCATACAGTTAAGTTGATAACCAAAATCGATCCACTAAAATAACTCTTAAGCAAAGCTACCTTAACAGGAAGACTTGCAAAATGGAATAATGATCTTAAAATTGAGTTTGACATTCACTATCTTGGTCCGAAGAGCTATAAAGGATAGGTCATAGTAGATCAGGTTAGCTGGAAGCACCTTTACAAGAAGAAAACCCAATGCATATTGAATTTCCTAATCACGGGCGTCTTCAACAACAATTAAAATCATGGACATTGTACTTTGATGGATCTTACATGCTTATGGCTCGAGTTCTTTTATCACACACGAAGGACATACCATTCAAAATCATATGAGTTGATGTTTCCACATTACCAAATACTATAGCTGAATATAAAGCATTGCTCACATGAATGAAGATAGCATTGAATTTTGTGATTACAGAGTTGCAAGTCTATGATGATTCACAACTTGTCATTAATCAAATCAATGATGATTATCAGACTAAAGATGATAAGCTCCTACCTTACAAGAAAATGGTGGATGATTTTAAAAATTATTTTGTGGCAATCAAGTTTTCACAAATCCCAAGGATTGATAATAAAGCTGCAGATGCAATGGCTATGATTGCTTCCTTGTTACAATTATCAGAAAATAAAAAACGGTACGAATTATTGGTGGAACAATTATTTTCTCCCACCTATGATAATCCAGAGACCCAAGTCATATGCCATTAACTATTTATGATTCACACATATGGCAAGATGTATACCTATCACGAAAAATAACATCTTATCTGTGGACTTATCTACGAAACCAAAAGGAATTTCATACAATACCAATCATCCCATTATACCTTGATCGCTGATATCCTTTACCGACGTGGTCTTGATGGTACGCTCCTTCGATGTCTTGAACATGATGAATCTGAACAAGCCTTACAAGAGGTTCATGGTGGTATTTGTGGAACTCATTCAAGTGGTTTAACCTTAGCCAAGAAACTTGTTAGAATGGGATATTATTGGCCTACCATGGAGAGAGAATCTTCTACTTTTGTCAAGAAGTGTTCTAAATGCTAGATCCATGGGAATCTTATTCATGCATTTGCACAGGAACTGCAGCCTTTCACTCTAACATGGCCTTTTTCTTAGTGGGGACTAGATCTTGTTAGAAAAATTCATCCTTCATCATCAAATGGGCATAAATTCATCATCACAGCTACAAAATATTTTACAAAACGGATTGAAGTTGTTCCTTTGATGATGGTGACTGGTAAACAAATCTCTTCATTTATCTTGAATTACATCATCTGCCGATATGGAATTCCTAATTCTATCATCACTGATAATGGGAGGCCTTTCAAGAATCGGGATGTTGACGAACTTTGTGAAAGATTTCACATCCAACACAAGTTCTCTACACCTTACTATCCACAGGGTAATGGTCAAGCAGAAGCTTCCAACAAAACCATCTTGAAGATATTGAAAAAGACAGTAAATGATGTAGGTCGTGATTGGCATGTCCAATTAAATCCATCTTTGTGGGCATATAGAACCAACATTTGCACACCAACATGAGCTACCCCATATGCCTTGGTATATGGAGCTGAAGTGATCTTACCATTAGAGGTTGAAATACCTTCGCTTAGGGTCTCATTGAAAGGATGATAAATGATGAAGACTACCGAGTATCTCATCTGCAAGAGCTAGAACTGTTAGTTGATGAAAGATGTCAACATGCAGCTGATCATTTGAAGGGTTATCAACAAGTTATGTCTCGTAGCTACAATCACAGAGTTAAACTACATAAATTTCAAGTAGGTGATTTAGTCTTGAAAGAAAATCCATGCAATCAGCAAGACAAAGAAAAGAAAGGAAAATTTGAACCAAATTGGCTTGGTCCATTTGTCATCATTATAGCATATAGTTTTGGAGAATATCAGTTATCTACGTCAGAAGGGGACTTGTTTGAAGAACCGATCAAAAACATTCATTTGAAGAAGTTCTATGTCTGAATCATCAAAACTGAAAAAGTCCTAAAAAAAATCCAAAAAAAAAAAAAAAGTCCTAAAACAATACATAAAAAATTAGAAAAAGTCCTAAAAGATACATAAAAATTAGAAAAGTCCTAAAGAAATCATTAAAAAAAAAAAAATTCACATGATCTAAAAAAGTGCAATAAAAACAAATGGTGAAAACTTGGCAAACAGGCGCTACTTGTGATCAAAATGGGCTCCTCTATCTATTAGCTTATGTCTTCCATTCGCTTTACGACATCATCTATCTATATCTATCATATGTACATATCTATCATATCCATATCATGCAACGAGAATCCTTGTGTTTCATCATGGCTTGATGAAATTTGTACATATCCATCATATTTAGGTTGTGTTTGCACTGGGGGCAGAAACACAGACTAAATAAGAGAGGGGCAACGAGCTTTTAGAATATCACAAATGGACAAATGACGGTTTGACAAAACACAACATACATTGACACATCAAATCAACCACAACACCAAAACAATCACTCAATGCCAAAAACAAAAACATCAATGTTGATAACCAAGTTGGATGATCTTAATCTGAATAATGTTTGGAATACTTTAGGAAAAATTTGAATTGTTGGTTGATTTTCTATCATATCTCTGGAGCAATTTGATGATGTATTGAACTAGAAAAGCAAGGAAGGAGTATGATTTTTCTTTTTCTGTTGTTTGTGAGTGAATCATTAGTACTATGCAAATTGGTCGCGAGACATGCTCTACTAAGTACATTGATGACATTTCAGAATTTGCATGGGAAATGGGTTAACTCTTGTCTATTTATGCAAGTGATACTCAGGTCATCTTGGTTCAATTATACCTAGATGCTTGTATTATCTTGCTATATCAAAAATCATGAAAGCAATACTCAGGTCATCACTGGTGCTAACATACCCTTTGATGCTTGTATTAACTTTCAACATTTCAATGCTCTATGATGGCACAAAAAGCACAAATAAGCTCGAGAATGGCAATATTGTACGGTCCACACTTGCATGGTTAGTATAGATTATATTCATTTTGAATCTACATTTTTGCATTTATAAAAGTTGGCAAAGTATCAAAGTTTTCATATCTTTCAGAAAATAAATGACTAAGTACATTTTGACATTCATTAAAAAAAAAAAAAACATCATAATCAAAACATTCATGGGCATTCATAAATTGTACCATCCATCATTTCACATTCATATTCATAAAATCATTTATCAATATATTGCAATCATATCATAACATTTCACTTTCATTTTCATATCTAAAAATAATGCATATATATACATCATAAGTATTAACATCGTGAAACCATCACATAAAACATCATGCATATAGAAAATAGACACACTCATCACATAAAAAAATCATCGCTGCATATCATATTATCTCAAAAATGAATGTCAAAATATACAAAGATGTCGGCTATGCATTTCATAACATCATCCAAAATGGGATCATATCAGTGTGTATACAGACGTCTCAACAGAAAATTGATAACACATCATATAAAAAGCACTACGAAGTGCTATCCTCTGATGGTGCTGGTCTAGAACTTGTCCCACCTACACCTAATAAACCTACTCCACCTGTACCTAATGAACCTGCTCCACTTGTACCTGATGGACCTACTCCACTTGCCCCTGATGACCCTCTTGGAGGTAATGGCTGTGATACACCCTTGCTGGTAGCCCGAGAGCGACTATGTGTAGACCGAGACTGTGTATAACTCACTCTCTGCTCGGGTGGCACTACATCATGGTATCTGATCCTATAGAGCTCTGCCTCCCAAATGGCTTTGGTTAGCTCTCTCGTCATGCCACTTGCTGCTGCTCTCTACAGACTATCAGCTAAGGCCATGGCCTCCTTACCATGTCATCTGGCTGTATCTCTCTTGGTCGTCACTGTTGTCAACTGTCCCTGTAGCTGTGTAACCAAGGCCTGTGCCTGTGCTAACTGACCCTGTAATCTCTACACTCTACTCTGCAAGGTAGCTATCTAACTTGGCACCACTGAATCTACTGAAGACGATGGAGCTAAATGTCTCATCCGTGGTCCACCTCTGCCACCACCTTTGCCACCACCTCTGCGACTACCTCTGCCACCTCCTCCACCTCCTCCACCACTATAACTCCCACTCTCCTCATCATTGTTATCTCCATCCCCATCTGACTCATAATCATCATCCTCCTTGGAGTCATCACTCTCTAAATCAGCCTCTCGCTGTCACCTATGTCCTCCTATATGTGCTCTCTGCTCTGCAACTAGAGCGGTAGACTCATTAGGATCAAATAATCGTGGCATAGGATGTTCCAAAACATACTAACCATACTCTGTAGTCATCCCCACGTCAAGAATATCAGCTTTGTAGTCCCACATCTATACTCCCAAACCAGAGAACTCTACCACTGCTGCATCGTATGCAATCAGCGAACCTCACACTATAACCTCCTGCTACCGACGCGCATAAATAGAAGAACCTTGTGGCATACCATGAGGCCGGCGATACTATCACCACACCCGACCAAGAAGAAACCTCTCAATAATCCCAAGAGTATGACCAATCATATATCTGGTGGTAATGACATAGGGCATCTCCCTAGCATCCTCTGGCCATGCCTCACAATCTACATAGGGCCGTCAGCATACTGTATCGAGATCATCTAGAAGACGTTGCCAATGATCCATTTTTCCCAGCCTCGGCTGAGCAATGACATCAGTATATTTGAATCTATATG